>ML372509.1:0-47815 GCA_005239525.1 Nicotiana knightiana
ATATATATGTATGTATATATATATGTATGTATATATATATATGTATGTATGTATGTCATTTATATGGACCCCTTAAAAATTTTAAGTGTGCCTCAGAAACAAAGAGGCAGATGGAAGAACTGGTTGCTTTGGGTACTTAAATTCTTAACTTTGCTGGTGACGCAGGTTTGAAACCCAGATTCAGCTTTTTTCTCCTCCTTTCAATTTTTATTCCTTGAGTACAATGTAATTTATATTTAACAACAAATTTCTTTATCTTTTACTTTTATCTCTTTTTTTCTTAATTCAATTTAGTACTAATATATAATAGTCAACTTAGTTAATATTTTAGTTCTTTGAATACAATGTAATTTATACTTAATAGCAAATTGCATTTAGTTTTTCACTTTTATTTTTTTATTTTTGAATTTATTTATAGTTTAGTACTAATACACAATAGTCAACTTAATCAATTTTATTCCTTCTCTTCCCATAACACCCACTTTGTGAAGAAATTTCTCTTTCTCTCCCCCCCCCCTCTCTCTCTCTCTTTATATATATATATATATATATATATGTCTGTGTGTGTGTGTGTTCAGTGCTTTTTTTTTCCTGATAAGTTATCATAATCGTTAAGTTTTCAAAGAGTCGTACGCCGAATTTTATCGCTAGTGATTAGCATATAGTGGTGCCCCCGTCGTGCTCAAATCCTAGGTCCGCCTCTGACTGGATTGTCCTGATTTTTGGCACTTTTTACTACTGTATTCATGAATAGAGCAGCCCGAATACATGTGAATACATGTAAATGCGTGTACAACTGCAATGTCTTTATTTTAGGCGCTTTTTACTGTTGTATTCATGAATACAACAACGCGAATGCAGGTGAACACAAGTACATACAACTGGATTGCCCTGATTTTATGCGCTTTTTGCTGCTATATTCATGTATACATGACGCGAATACATGCGCGTACAACTTGACTCCCCTTTTTTTTAAGGCGCTTTTTGCTTCTGTATTCATGAATACAGCAACACGAATATATCAAATATACTACCGTAATAATTTAATAATAGCTATAAAAAATAATTATGTATATGATAATTATATTAAGTTAATAGCCACTAGTTGCTGAAAATTCCTCTACATTAATCTATTTAGGACCTGTTCAAATCCAGCTCAACCGGGCGTTTGACCTGAAATTAAAGAATATCCACGTTTGACTAGAGGCTGCAAGTTGAAGAAAACAAATGTAGTTGAGTTACAGATAAAGAACGAGTCTGTCTCTTATCTTTTTTATTTTCGGCTGAGCTGAAAAACCTCCAAATCACTAGTGACGGTGTCCTTCTCTGTCACTCTTATCTTCTATCTCACTTTTATATGTTGCTCCCCGTTCCTATAAATTCTCTCCATATTGTTTTATCGGAATCTATATCTCCTTCTGCACTGCGGTCGGAACATAGCCGCAGTGTTTATTGCAGACATTCAACTTTATCTTGGGTAATTCAGGAGCTGTGTTTCTTTTGCTTTTTTTTTATTACTCATTTTCATGAATAGCTAATATTGATACAATTGAAGAAGGAGGTTGTCTTGATTGAAAATTTCCTTTCTGTATATTTTGGTTAACAAAAAAGGATTTGCCTTTTGTAATTGGGCTAATGGATCGATGCTACTGGAGCTGGTTTTATCTTTTGGCCACTGATTTATCTTTCTCTAAGCTAATTATTTTGCTTTTCTTGAATACTTCTGTATGTGTAAGGTGTTATTAATCTAATATAATTGAGACGTTTCTTTCAATTCAGATAGGTGAATTTTCTGAGTGATATGTGAAATTATGTAGCTGGTAACCACCACCGGTCTTAACCAATAATTATTTATGATGTTAGTTTCTAATTCTAATGGGCAATTTAAGATCTGATTGCCATACAACTTTTTTAATCAAAGAATCTATTAGCTTTTTGCAATGGCGATGTAGGTGTTGTAAATTTATAATTGCGATATACTAGTCGATTTTGTTTGCCTTTTTTTTTTTTTTTTTTAAATATTTATTTTGCATCCTCACCCCCTCCTTTTTGACTTTTAAGGGAGGAATTTTGGCTGGTGCTATGGTGGGTAGGGTAACTTAACACTTATCTTTTGATCTCTTCCGCCGTGCAGAGGCGGATCCAAAATTTAAACTATATAGATTCAACTTTAATGTTTTTAACATTGAATCCATTATATTTTTAAAATTATGGATTCATGTTTATTATTTTTGCCATATAAATTTATACTCCGCGTCGAAAGTTATGGGTTCAATTGAACCAGTCACTAGAGTACTACATCTGACCCTGTTGGCATGCCTTACTTTTGCTTTGTTCATGTGAGAGGAGTATGTGCGAGTTGTCTACTAATTGCTCTCTTATTTTTGGTTTGTTTGCATTTTGAAGCATTTATTCACAAATTTTCTTCTGTTGTTAATGTTTTGGTTTTGCTATTGGGGAGAATATCTTCTTCATAGAGTGCAGATGAAGTAACTATATATGACTGGTTGTATGATCTAGGGCAGGTGATTCTTTGCTTGGAGCCTTGTACAGGATGGAAGTAACAGGAGGTTGAGATCTTTAAATTCTATGGCATTGGAAGGTATTCCTTCAATTTTTTTATTTAAAAAAAAAAAAATATCTGTGTCTTTTTACTGAGTAGCTATTCATTAGTCTTCTTTTGCTTTTGAAAGGTACTTAAATACATTTACTTTTCTGAATAGGTATTTGGGAAATGCTTGGTGTAGCAGAAAACTTGCGGAAAATAGAAAGTGGTAGCAGAAAGTGTTGTCCGTCTAACAAGTTTTACCATAGAACCCGAAGAAGTGGCATGGAATTTGACTCTGATTTGACCAAGCATAGAAAATCATTGACCTTTACTGCACAAGTCGTCAGTTCTTCAACTTCTTTTATCCCTTGGTCTTCTAAGATTGCAATTAGTGAAGGATATCATGAATTCTTTTAGTCAATTGCCAATTTATTCAATTACTTTAGAGAAGAGGCTTGATCAATGCTCGTATCACTTTGTCAAAAAATTGTGGTTTTAAAAAATGCCTGGTGTTGTAAGTGGAATCAAGAGAGTCACTACATCAAGTATGTGTTCCGCAGATTTGAGCCAGCAAGATAGTCTAGGTTTTGATTCCTTTTTAACTTATAATTATGTGTCTGATGGTCCCATCTTGCCTGGACTGCCAGATGATGTGGCAAAGTGTTGCCTTGCACTTGTTCCCCGCTCCGATTTTCCTGCTATGGGTGGTGCCTGCAAGCGGTGGAGGTCATTTTTGCGAAGCAAAGAGTTCATCAACATTAGAAAGCTGGCTGGTCTGCTTGAGGAATGGCTATATGTCCTGACAATGAATGCTCAAGGAACAGAAATCTACTGGGAGGTTTTCGACTGTTTAGGAAACAAACACCATCAGCTCCCACAGATGCCCGGTCATATAAAGGCTGCTTTTGGAATTGTAGTTCTCAATGGTAAACTTCTTGTTCTGGGTGGTCATTCCACGATTGGTGAATCTGGGTCGGTCTCAGCCGACGTTTATCAATACGATTCTTACTTGAACAGGTCTGTCAGTGCTTCTGTTATTATTTCCTACTCTTTTTGGGGCGAATTAGACGCATATTTTCATCTACTGTAAGGTGGGATAATGCATGAGTAGGAGGTTTTGGCTGTGCGGTTCCATATAAGATAATTTAGTTTTCCTCCCCAAAAATAAATTATCTAGCTGACCCAGCCTATAGAAATTTCTGAATTTTGGTTTTGATGTTTACATATGAGATATTTGTTGTTAGTGGTTGTGATTTGGGTTGTTTACCTTGCTATCGATTTTATAAATGTTTATCGCTGATTTTTCTTTACTAGCCACTCAACTTCCAAGATACCCCAAATATTTTGCTAACTTTCCTAGATTTTCTCTTGTTTTCATCATTATCAATCACGAGATTTAGTCATGTTCGTTCTTATGCCTTACTGTAATGTAGTTTTCCTTATTTTTTGTGTACTTTCAACTGCCCATTTTCCTAGTAGACATGTGCAGGAATGCTTTTGAGATAGCTTCGCCTTTACCACCAATATAAAAACACTATCAATCCAAGTGTAATTATCACTAAATATTTGCTCACCTGCGTCTGATTTAAGAGTGCTTCGAATAGTGGAAACCCTTGTCATCTCCTTCTCAGAAATTGTTGAAAGGAAAATAGACATTGTGGATTTAACAATAAAAAAAAACTGATAAATAGACTTTGTTGATTTACATTATGGATCTGTTGGTTTATTTGCATCCCTGGCCGGAGTAAACTTTACTTGGAATTTCTAGGTCGATTTACACCACAACTAGACTGGTCTCTTTTGGAAGTAGTAGCTTCTCTTTTCTCTTCCCGCAATTTTCCTTTATTTGTTGGTAGGATGACAGTCTGGCATAAAGACTGCGTGTGCAATTTGATCTGCTGATTTGAACTGAGTTATATTATTTCCTGCTTGAAATCTAAAGGTATAAGAGAACTATCTTTTGATGTTTTGAATGATTCATGTTTCTTTTTTTTTCCTTTTATATATCTTGGGCAGGTGGAGCAAAATGGCTAGCATGAACGTGGCACGTTATGATTTTGCTTGTGCTGAGGTGAATGGAATGGTTTATGCAGTTGGTGGTTTTGGGATAGATGGGGAATCTCTTTCTTCCGCTGAGGTTTATGATCCAGATCAAGATAAATGGACTGTGATCGAGAGTCTTCGCAGGCCAAGGTGGGGCTGCTTTGCATGTGGATTTGGCGGAAAGCTTTATATTATGGGTGGTCGATCAAGTTTTACCATTGGGAATTCAAGGTCTGTTGATGTTTATAATCCCAAGAGTCACACTTGGGGCGAGATGAAAAAAGGTTGTGTTATGGTTACCGCTCATGCTGTTCTGGAAAAGAAGCTCTTCTGCATAGAATGGAAGAACCAGCGGAAACTATCCATTTTCAATCCGGAGGACAATTCATGGAAGATGGAGCCAGTTCCAGTGACAGGGAGTTCAAGCATTCGATTCCAGTTTGGCATACTGGATGGGAAACTTTTGCTGTTTCCTCAACAAGGCGATCCTGGTTATAACACCCTGCTATATAATCCTAATGCAGCTCCAGAATCACAGTGGCAGACTTGTGACATAAAGCCATCTGGTGTGTGCCTTTGTACTGTTACAATCAAGGCATAAAAACCAAATTGCAAGAAAGAGTTAGACAACGACGCACAAATGTCTGTATACTCGGATGTTTCTCTTCAGAAATGATGATCAGTTCCTCTAAACTATTTCAAAATTTGAACTGCTTCTGAATGACTTGTGTTCTTGCTCAACTTCAATCTGATCCTGGACGGCTTCTCCTATAAATATGGCTTTTATCTTCTGTTAAATATGACTGAAACTACTTCTTGAAGGATGTTATACTCCCTAAAAGATATATGCTGTCACCCTGCACATGCTTTTCATGTCGTTACCAAATTGTAAATAAACAAAATTATTCTTTTGGTATCTGTTCATTTATTTGATCGGGTTCACCCATAATTTTCAATTTTATACTATTGAAAAGCTCATGCAAGAAAACGTTCCTTTTTGAAAAATAATTAAAAAATAGTATGGTTCAGAAATATCCCTTTCATTTTTCCTATTTTTGAGTTCCAAACAGAATCTTATAGTCTAATTATTTTTGTCGTTCAAATTATTGTACACACAACTAATGAGGCGTTTGTAGTGACAAATGATTGTCTAAAACAAATATAAAAAGAAGCAATGAATACAGAAGGCTGCTTTGCTGGTTCTTGAGGGTGCTATGTAGTTGAAAGGTGGGAATTGTAATGCGGAAGGGACAACCTACAGCATTTTTCAGTAAGGCCTCAGGGCCTGGGCACTAGTTTATGTAACTGGATGAAAATGAGATTGTTTTCCCTAAAATTTGGATAACAATTAAACTTATATTGTGGTTTTAAGAATATGTGATTTCACCCAATACCAATTGATAAATAAGAAAGTAAATGACACAATTAAACTAGAAATAAATCAAACCAGTGTGCGAACAGAAACTCAGCCTCGAACTAAGGTACTCTCGAGGTGATAACAGTATAAGAACAATGAAAATAGAATAATTTGATGAATAGTAACGAGCAAGAAAGAAAAAGTTGTATAGCTTTTTCTCAGTGAATAATAATGTTTACAAATGATTGAAACTCCTCTTTATATAGTAGATGAATCCTAAATATGGTATATCTCTAATTACAGAAGGAAACCGTATAAACAACGAATTAACATCTTCTGATTTGATCTGTTCCGAGATTTACGCCACGATCCTCGACCAATCGTGCCTCGGCTTAGTGCCTCGGCTCAGTGCCTCGACTCGTCCTAGTCTCGATCAAATAGTGGAACCGGGAAGCCCCAATTTCTACCTTATAGAGATAGTCCCCTCGTTTCTTGGAATATAATGATAAGAAACAAACTGAACCTTCGATTTTTCTCTAACCTTGATAGACAATGACGTCATCCCGTGACGTAAGCGATAGAAGTGACTGAAACGTCCCGTCGGTACAGTTCTCCAAATCATTAATGAGCATCAGCTGGCGGTCGACCACTAGTGTCGTTGAACCGTCACCGTAAATCCATAAATAAGGCTTCTTTTCATTGAATCAAGATTTACTTTCATCTTCATTTGTTCTTTTAAGCTTTTATCTCTCTCAAGCTCTTCTCTCTCATTACTCCTTAGGTCATCACAACTAGTTTCAAAGCACAAAACCTTACTACCTTCCTCTTTCTTTAACCCTTACAATGACGAAAACATCCAAAACGGTTCCTCAAAAGGAAAAAGCTTCCTCTTCTTCTTCACGGCCGGCCGATGATAAAACGCCGGTGGATCCGCTCCCTGAGGAGTGTGTTCCCGACCTATGTGTTCTTAAATCTGAATTTAAAACCAAGAATCCTCCATCGATCCCTAGTCGATGTGAGCTCGTATCGAGGTATATCTTAATAACCATGGGATATCTCGAGAATATCAAAAGGAATTGAAACTGGGGGGACAAAGTGATAAAGATCTCATCCCCTGAAGAGAGCATCACTACCCACGTGAAAGGGTTTCTAAGTGTTTACACTTATCCTTTCACGTTGGGCCCCCTCGATTCAGTCACCATTGACTTATGCCGTCAATATCAGGTGCCCTTAGGCCAAATACACCCTTCCTTTTGACGTATAGTGATCATGCTCCGTTTCTTCACCACCAAAGCCGAGGGGCTGCCATTCACCCTCGATCACCTTATCAGATTATACAGCCCTCGTATCTTTTAGGGATTAATCAAGCTACAACGTCGAGCGACCAAGGCACTGTTCTCGAGCATCGATGAGGATAAAGACCGATAGTGGATGGGTCGGTTTGTTTGGGTGAGGACCAGTGATCTCATACCTAAAGAGAAAATGCCATTCCTGAGAAATGGAACCCGAAGCGTAAGTAGCACTCCACTTGTTAATTTCCATGTTTTCATTTTCTGCTTCATTTAACATCTTCCTTCGTCGTGCAACGGTTGCTTGGATGCCTCGAGCGGTCCCTGACCTTGAGAATTGGGTTCGAAAGCTGGCTTCGACTTCTTCCTATGCTGAGCGCTGTTGGCGCGACTTGGAAAAAGGCCGATGGGAAGCAAAAAACCATGGTAAGTTTCCCTTTTCTTATACCTGTGGCGTCGACTATACTTCTTTTCACTTACTTAGTTTTTTCTTGTGTAGCCTGAAGAAGGATGCGGTTAGTTTTTTCTTGTGCAGCCTGAAGAAGGATGTGGTCCTGAGGCCTCCGAGTAGTGAGGAAGAGGCCATGGCCCCGGCTCCGAATCCGGGGAAGGACAATAAGAGGAAAGGGACCTCGAATATGCTCAGAAACCCAAGGGGGACGTTATCCCTTCGACTTTGGAGTTAGTACAAAGGCTAAGGGAAGAAGAAGATGATGAATTTGAAGGCGGTGACTCGGCGATGGTGACCCGAGTGAGGAAGACCGTCGAGACCACCAAGGCCGCTAAATCGGGGGCAGTTGACGAGGCCCTGCCTCGTGATGAAGATGTTTTGAAGGAAGATTAGAGAAAAGTCCTCGAATCATCTGAGGTCGAGGTTGTCCCTCGTCCAACAACAAGCACACCAGAGGGGGCTGGTCCCGAGACCCCTAGAGATGAACAGAGCGCCCCGAGTGACTCGCTTGGGGATGTGACAACAGGTCATTCACCATCTCTATCTGCCTTTTCCGAAGAGGACATTAGGGATGCACGAGCCATAAGGACTACCGAAATAGGCGGAGTCCCCATGAGGAGGATCCTTCTCGGGATTGCTTTACCGGGGTCGAGGATGACTCTGATCTTAATGATGCATCTAACCTCTTCGAAGAGGCCCAACGTCTTCTGGATCGATTGAGTATGAATTTTCTTGGTGTAGCTTTCTTTCATTTTTTCTTTTCTCTGTATAACTCCTTCCTTTTTTCGTACAGGCTTTCTTTAAGTCCCTGGCCGAATTAAGCCAATGCGAGGCCGATCTCCAAAGGCTTTCAGAGGAGAGGAATGCTCTCAAGGTTCTCTGTGGGAAGAAGGACGAGGAGATCAGGGACCTCCGAGATGATTTGGCTGATGCTCGCAAGGAGGAACCCGAGCTAAATGAGCAGGTAACGATTATCTTGAAAAACCACACGCTTGACAATGTCTCAGTTGCAGCAAAAGATCGAGAGGATCGAGCTATCCCGGGAAGAGGTCGATCGAGTGAAAGTTGACTGCTACAAGTGGAAGGAAGGCATGGACCGCCTTGCTGCTGAGAAGGAAACTGCCTTGGCCCAGTTGTCGTCGGTCGAAGTCCAACTTCGAAGTGAAAGGGAAAAGTGCTCGGTCCAGGCTAAGAGGGTTGAATAGCTCGAAGCTGAACTTGAAAAGGCCCAAGATAAGGCCGAAAAACAAAGGTATAGGCCGAGAAGTCGGTGGCCATATATTTGGCTGATGCCTAGGCTGCCCAAGCACAACTGAAGAAGGCTGTCGATCGAGAACAATGGACTACCGAGCTTGCCAAATGCCAATCCCGGGGAGATATCCTTGAGGAGATCCACGCCAGAGGTTTTGACCTTTCTGAGGAGATAACACAGGCAAAGGTGCATGAAGCCGATGCTAGGGTACTGGCCTCTTCCAATGACGATGACGATGATGAAGGCAGCAAGAGCGGGCCCGATAATGATGAGGGTCCCGAGGAAGAAACTGCCCCCGAGGAGGGAGTCACCCCCGAACTAGCTAGGGCACTTGTATTTTTTCTTCTATTTTCTTTGTGTAGGACTCGATCGCTCCCTTGTAAATACCTTTGTTCACATATATATAAGAATGTTTCTTTTTTTATTTTCGTCTCAATTTTTGACTTGTGATAACTTCAATTCGCTTTGTGCCTTGTAAAATTTTGGTATACTTCATGCCTTGTGAATAATATGTTTAAGACTTCAGATTTTAGGCAACTCGGCCGAAGCCAAACTAGTACTGCCTTTGTAGTCGAGCATGTTGTTGCTCGAACTCGAAGTAGTAAAACTCTTAGGTTTGAGTTGAGTGAGAATGGGCTCTCGAACTTAAAAATATAATGGCCCTTAATCTCTTGAATTGGGCCGATATGGCCTCAGAAGAATTACTTTTTACCCTTTCCGGCTTATTTAGGAATTTCGTTATGCCTTAGCATGAAGTTTTTACCCGTTGGATTTTTTGAGGGTTTAATATTTATAGAAACCCGTTGTTTTTTATGCCGTAGCATGAACTTAAACAGTCTGATACCTCTTAAGGTTTTCGAAGGACGATTTTATCGAAGCCTTTTAATTATTTTGCCAAGGGTAGTCTTTTTAACCGGTTTTCAAAAGAATCTTGAAGGCCTATTTTTATTATGGAATTCGAACGTCTCCGAGCAGCGTTAATTCGGCCGTAGCCTTGGGATTTGCCTCTTGGGCTTACTTTCCCGATATTACTTTGAGCTTTGTTCAAAGTGTTAGTCCCCGAGTAGGGTGACCTTGGCCTATAAAATCGAGGGTTGCCTCTTTAAGGTCTTACGGTCTCAAAGTTTGATAGTTCGAACATGTCAATTTTTTGAGGGCACTCCCCGAATATGGGGTTGATCGTTCGAAGTGTAGTTGTTCTCGGCCCTTGAGCCAGTTTTCATAAAAAATCATAATTGTAGAGCTTGAAGTAGAAATTTCATTAAGGCACGGGACATCTGGTAAGGAAAGGTACTTCTTTTAATAGTTCATACATGCATACATGTTTTGATAGGGTTCGAGTAATCTATATGGACAGGTTCATTCGACCGTTCGGTCCTTTACAAAATTTTCCTATCGGGACCCTGCTGACATGAAGTATTTTCCTTGAAAACATAACATCCGAGGGTGATGCCCCCCAGTGTTTGAGGTTGATTATAAAGAAGACTCGGATACTCTAAGTTAGCATGAACAAGGTTGCCTCGTTAAGAAAAACTCATTTGGGATAAAAACCCGTCGAAGGGAAAAAGAGTGCAACACGTGCTTTAAAATCTGATATCTTCCTGCTTGAAGAGGACTCAAATGCCTTCACTCGAACACCTGAAAATAAGTTAGTTTAAAATTTAAATGAAAAAGGACAAGGTCATACCTTAACAATAATATCGTTTGACGAGTGAGATGTTCCAATTATTTGGTAGTTGCTCGCTGTTTATCGTGCCAAGCTTGTAGGATCCCTTTCCGACGATATCGAGGAATTTGATACGTTCCTTCCCAATTTGGGCCGAGTTTTCCTTCGTTAGGATCTCGAGTATTGAGGGTGACTTTTCTTAGAACTAAGTTCCCGGTTCTGAAGTGGCGAAGGTTGGTCCTTCGATTATAATACCTTTCAATGCGTTATTTTTGTGCGGTCATTCGAACGAGGGCGGCTTCCCATTTTTCATCTAGTAGTTCGAGGCTCATACTCATAGCCTCGTGATATGACTCTTCCTTTGCGTATAAAAATCTAGCGCTAGTCTCCGACTTCGATTGGGATCAGGGCTTCGGCGCAGTACACTAGGGAAAATGGTTTTGCCCCCGTACTGGATTTTGACGTTGTTCGATATGCCCAAAGGACTTCAGGTAGAATTTCTCTCCATTTTCCCTTGGCACTGATTCGGCATGTCCATTCCCATTAGGATGATACAGTGTCGATATGATTCTTTTTATTTTGTGATCTTCGAGAAACTTTATTATTTTGCTGCCGATGAATTGTTTTCCATTGTCGCATACGATTTCGGCACATATCCCGAATCAGCATATGATGTGATCCCAGATGAACTCTATGACTTCTTTTTCTCTTACTTTCTCGAAGGCCTGTGGTTCAACCCATTTAGAGAAATAGGTAGTCATAAATAAAATGAATTTAGCTTTACATGGGGCTGATGGCAGAGGATCGACAATGTCCATTTCCCATTGCATGAATGGCCATGGGGATAAGACTGAATGAAGTTGCTCTCCGGGTTGGTGGATCATCGGTGCATACCTTTGGCACTTATCAAATTTTCGAATGAATTCTTTAGTGTCTTTCTCCATATTGGCCCAATAGTATCCTACTCTGATGACCTTGTGAGCTAGTGATTCGGCACCAGAGTGGTTCCCACAAGTACCCTCATGAACTTCTCGTAGGACATAATCTGTGTCCCCTGGTCCCAAGCATACTGCCAATGGTCCATCGAACGTCCTCCTATATAGTGTTCCACGTTTAGCTAATGTGAATCGAGCAGTTTTTGTTTGTAGATTCCTTTATTCTTTAGGGTCTGATGGGAGCTATCCGTTTTTCAAATACTTAATATATTTATTCCTCCAATCCCAGGTTAAGCTCGTGGAGTTTATTTCGGCATGGGCTTCTTCGATCACTTACTTCGAAAGTTTTACGAAAATCCCCGAGATGATTTCGTCATCTTCGACTGATGATCCCAGATTTGCAAGGGCATCAACCTCACTGTTTTTCTCTCAAGGTACATGCTGCAAAGTCCATTCTTTAAAACGATGTAATATTACCTAGAATTTATCCAAATACCTTTGCATTTGATCCTCTCGAACCTCGAAGGTTCTGTTGACTTGGTTTACCACCAGTAAGGAGTTGCATTTGGCCTCGATGACTTCCGTTCCCAAGCTTTTAGCTAGTTCGAGACCTACAATCATGGCCTCGTACTCAGCCCCATTATTAGTCAACTTAGGCGTTTTGATGGATTGCATAATTTTATTTCTCGTGGCGGTTTCAAAATGATGCCTAGCTCGGAACCTTTCACATTTGAAGCGCCGTCTGTACAAAGGGTCCACACCCCCCATGATGTACTCGATTTTATCAAATTTTCTTTTGACATCGGGTACGAGAGCTGGTGTGAAGTCGGCCACAAAGTCTGCTAAAATTTGAGATTGATGGTTGTTCGGGATAGATACTCGATATCATTCATACTGAGTTCGACGACCCATTTGGCCAATCAACCTGATAACTCGAGCTTATGTAAAACATTACGAAGAGGGTAAGTGGTTATTACACATATTGGGTGACACTGAAAATACGGTTTTAGTTTCCTAGAGGCGCTTATTAGAGCAAGTTCCAATTTTTCTAAGTGTAGGTACTGGGTTTCGGCCTCACCTAAGGTTCGACTTACATAATAAACGGGAAATTGCGTACCTTGCTCTTCTCGAACTAAGACACCTCTTACCACGACTTCTGAGACCGCTAAGTATAAGTAGAGTTTTTCATCTGCTTTTGGAGTATGAAGCAGTGGTGGACTAGAGAGGTACTGTTTTAATTCTTCTAACACCTGTTGGCACTCTGGGGTCCAGGCAAAACTGTTCTTCTTTTTGGGTAGTGAGAAGAACCTATGACTTCGATCTAACGATCTCGAGATGAATCGGCCTAAGGCGGCTATCCGCCATGTTAGCCTTTGCACGGCTTTAACATTGTACACGAATGTGATGTATTCGATAGCCTTGATTTTATTGGGGTTGATCTCAATCCCCCGATTTTACACCATAAAGCCGAGGAACTTGCCCGAACCGACCCCGAAGGGACACTTATCGGGGTTAAGCTTCATGTTGTATTTTCTCAGTATCTTGAAGGTTTCCTGCAAATGTGTCAAATGGTCCTTTGCGCGTAGGGACTCAACCAACATATCATCAATATATACCTCCATCGATTTACCTATTTGTTCTTCGAATATTTTGTTTACTAAGCGTTGATAGGTAGCACCAACATTTTTTAGTCGAAATGGCATTACGTTATAACAATATGTGCCATACTTAGTGATGAATGAAGTTTTTTCCTGATCCTCCTGGTTTATTTGAATTTGATTGTACCTGGAGTAGGTGTCGACTAAAGATCTCATGTCCGACCATGGCATCGATCATGCGATCGATGTTTGACAGAGGAAAAGAGACTTTGGTACATGCTTTATTTAAATCTATATAGTCTACGCACATCCTAAGTTTTTTCCCTTTTTGGGGACTACAACTACATTTTCTAACCATTCGAGATATTTTACTTCCTGAATGGATCCTATTTTGAGAATTTTAGTTACCTCGTCCTTGATGAATGCATGTTGTGAAGCCCCACAAAATTTTACCTAGAAAACCGGTACTTCGTGATGTCCAGGTTAGATTTATGTGTTTAATGGTGAAAACTTTTGCTCGCCGCGGTGCGGACCTTTTGGATTGAACAATAACCTATAGACATAGAAGAAAATGTTCGCGATAGAGTGCGTTTCTGCGGCCCATTATGCGGTCGCATAATTACTCTGCGGACCGCATAATAGCCGCAGAGTGAATCAGAAAACTGGCCAAATTTGAGGCCAATTATGCGGCCCAAAATGCGATCACATAATTAATATATGGGCGGTATAATCCATCGCATATCTACCTTATAGTTTTGAAAGGGGAGTTCTGCAGCACATCATGCGACCGCAGAACAGGTATGTGGGCCGCATAATGGCCGCATACTCGACGCAACCGCAAAACAGGTATGTGGGCCGCATAATGGCCACATACTCGATCAGATGTTCCACCTGGCTGAGGTCATTTTTGCGGCAGGTTTGCGGACCGCATTCCCATTATGCGGTCGCATATGCAACCGCAGATATGAGTTATGGCAAAGTCTGTAAGTCGAGGAGGCCACCTTGAAGGCCGAAAATGTCGTGGAAAGAAAATATTTTCACTTGATTGTATAAAAATTGGTTTTGATTTGAAAGTTACCTTATAGATATTATGATTTAAAAATGTGCAGTCCATGTTCAGGTATCATTATGATAATGTAGTGCTTGTAATGCTGAGATCAGTATTATGGATATATACATTGTGGTGCTTTGTCGAGTTGTGGATGTGTTGTTAGGATGGTTTTGGTGGTTCTTTGGCAGGTGGATAGGCCTAATTACAAAGGAAACTCTGGCAAAGTTTTCAGAAAATTTGGGAGTTAGGTAAATTTAGGGCTGTTGGCATATGGTATGACTGAACCTAAGTAAACCTTGATCCTCATTCGAGGACGAATGGTCTTAATTAGGGGAGGATGTAAGGCCCCGTATAATTTTACTTAGAAAACCGGTACTTCGTGATGTCCAAATTAGATTTACGTGTTTAATGGTGGAAAATTCTTCACGGAGAGCTTGCTCGCCGTGGTTCGGACCTTTTGGATTGAACAGTACCCTACAGGGTTAGAAGAAAATGTTCATGATAGAGTGCGTTTCTGCGGCCCATTATGCGGTCGCATAATTACCCTGCAGACCGCATAATAGCCGCAGAGTGAATCAGAAAACTGACCAAATTTAATGCCAATTATGTGGCCCAAAATGCGATCGCATACTTAATATGCGGGCCACAAAATCCATCGCATATCTGCCTTGGAGTTTTGCAAGGGGAGTTTAATGCGCCGCAAAATAGGTATGCGGGCCACAGAATGACCGCATACTCGATCAGATATTCCACCCGGCTGAGGTCATTTTTGCGGCAAGTTTGCGGACTGCATTCCCATTATGTGGTCTCATATGCGACCGCACATCTGAGTCGGAGGGTCCATTTTTCTATTTTTATAAACCGACCCTATTTTAATATATAACATTTGGGGCTTCATTTGGGGCGATATTCAGATCATTTTAGAGAGAGTTGGGAGCAATATAGAGAGAGAAAGCTCAACCTACACACTAAAACACATCAACCTTGAAAAAATCATTGAAGATATTCAAGTGAGGCAGCTAATTCTTGGCCCTAAGAGGTAAGGCTTCATCACCCTAACTTTTAATTTCAGAAATCTAGTAAAAAGGGGATAAATAGGAAGACGAATCTTGGGTGTGGGGATGGATGTCTTGCATCTATGTGTTCTTAAAATATGTGGGGAGGTTGAGAGCTAAGAATAGGTTGAGGGGTGGTAGAATCTTTCATAAAAAGGGTCTTAAAAGCCTTACTACACATATAGTGTTTGATGGAATGCTCAAGTGAGCTAGAATTACAATTATATTTCTAACTTTGGGTTCAATTTTGTTGAATTATCAGAATAGATTGAGGCTGCTAAATCGTAATCACCTAAGAGTACTAAAGAAAGCTCAACCAGGTATGTTGGCTAAACTTTATCTCTCGGAATGGAATTTCGTAATATTTTCCGTAAAGTTTAAGTATAATCGGCTCAAAATTTCTAATTCTACATTTCGGGTCATCTTGTATGAAGTTATAAACTTGATTATTCTGAATGAGCTTGTTGCCGAAAGATAAAGGTTTAAAGTATGATTTCTTATTAAAATAGTATGTCTTTGAGTCGTATTCTAAATCAAAACTAGTATACCAGTTGGGTGAGGAAAACTCGAGGTACTTATTACTCATAAATGCCCGTATGTGTACTAAATTCCTTGATTGAGTGAGTTTAGCCGATGATAAACTATAAAGATACTTGAAAACGAATTAAATAAAATGAGGAAATAATGTGTGGATAACATATATACTTGTGCCTAGCGAGGTCTATGGAATGAGAATATATATATATATATATATATATATGAAATAGATTACGAGAAGATTCTCGACTCAACTATTTAAGATAACTTCTAAAAGTTGAATTTTCCTAAAAGCTCTTTGAGTTATGTATGGATAAAACCCCCTCTTCTTAGGAATCGAACCTCTATGGTGCTTTCCTATAAATTGTGTAAGCCTTAATCTTGATTGATGAAGGAAATACATTTCAAACGTATTTGTGTTGTAAGACCTTACGTGCCATATGCATTCAAGTGCTTCCATGATGCTATGGTATTACTTGGTGAAGTATTGTTGTTATGGAAATATGTTAAATTGCAGAGGATTGTGACAGTCTCTATATACCCATGATTCGTGTTTGCTCTCATGTGTACTTGATGTTTTGAACCGAACGAGTTGTTGATGAAATTGATATTGATGTGAAATATATGGAAATGAATTGAATTATGAAATGGGGCCTAGTGCCGGATATGAACTAACGACTATGGCCACTAGCATTGGAAGACTTGAAATATATGTGCACAATGAGAAACAAGATGATTGATGAAAATAGATATGTCTTGAGTAAGACGGCCTAGCCGATCGGGCCGTGATCGGACACCATGCCGCACACATGGTGATTTTATGTTGTGTTATGAATCGAATTGAAATTGAAACAGAAATTGGTATTGTGGAAACATGTCTCCAAGGGGGACGACCTAGCCGATCGTGTCGTGATCGGTCTCCGTATAAAAGTACGGTGGTGATATGAGTAATGAGATGTTAATGCTAGTGATGGACAAGCTAAAGTTAAAAATGATTCTCTTGAAAGCTTGTGTGATTCCTTAATTGATGTTGTGATGGTGCTTATGTTTCTCATTGAATTCTTGAATTCTTCTTATTGCATTATTGATCTTTCTAAGGAGATGTGTGTTACTTCCGTATGTTGACAATCGTTAGGNTGTTGACAATCGTTAAGTTTCACTTGGGAATTTCGATGTTATTGATTGTGACTGGATTATTTATATGGCTTTCCTTTTATTGTATGGTTATTCTATTTTGAAAGATGATTTTTAGCTTTATATACTAGTACTATTCGATCGTACTAACGTCCCTTTTGCCGGGGGTGCTGCATCTTTAATGGATGCAGGTGGTTCCACAGTAGGCGGCAGTGATCAGCGAAAGCGGTATGTTCCTTCCAGCTAACTTTGCGATCCCCACTTCATTTCGGGCCCTGTGTCATTGGGTTATCGTGTACTTTTCATTTGAGGTATAGACGGGGACTTATTACCGGCATTTCCATATCTCTCTTCAGTTGTATTTAGAGGCTCCATATACTGGTTTTGGGTGGTGTCGGGTATTGGAATTGGATTGGAAAATGTTGGTATTTGGCGAATATGTTTTCTTTATATCTAATAATTGTAATAACCTGGTTATTATAGCTGAAACTGCTAATGGAAACAAAAATGAAAGTTTTCAATGATATATTTACAAAGTATGATTAGTGGAGTTCACCTCCTCTTTATTCACGAATTAGTTGGGTAGAATAAGACCTATCAGGCTTGCTCAGTCAGGTTTACTCGGTTGAGCGCCGGTCGCGCCCCTCGGTTTTGGGGCGTGACACATGTTTTACCTCGGATTGGGACCTTTTGTTTTGTTTCACTGGCCTGGACATCAGGTCCAGACTCAATCAATGTGTTGTTATCTCTGGTGGGATCCCTGTCATATCTAAATAGGACCAAGGAAAACAATCTATGTTATCAATAAGAAACTTAACGAGTTTCTTCATGAGTTCGGGGGTTAACCCCATACCCAGGTATACCTTTCGTTCGGGTAAATGATCGATAAGTATACCTTGTTCTAGCTCTTCGACTGTTGATTTGGTGGCGTCAGAATCTTCGGGAATAATGAAGGATCGAGGGATCCAATAATCGTCGTCCTCTTCTTCCATTCCTCGCTTTCCCGATTCAGTTAAGGCTGGTGGCTGTGGTTGCTATTTGGCCTCCTGTTTCCTTTGACCTCCAATCCATTTGTTGTCGAAAAAGCTGATACCGGTATTACATCATCGACATCGAACATTTCCTTTGCAGCATGCTGCTCCCCGTATACAATTTTCACCCCGTCCGGTGTTGAGAATTTCATAATTTGGTGGAGAGTCGAGGGGACTGCCCTCATATTGTGAATCTAGGGCCTCCCGAGTAGGGCGTTGTACCTCATATCGCCCTCGATCACATGGAACTTGGTTTCTTGGATTGTTCCGGCTACGTTCACCGATAAAATGATTTCTCCTTTAGTTGTTTCGCTGGCCATTTTGAAACCATTCAGGACCCGAGATGTGGGTACGATTCGATTCTACAGGCCGAGTTGCTCCATGACCCTCGATCAGATGATATTTGTCGAGCTACCTGAATTTCCTAAAACACTACCAGAGCGTTGTTATGAGGTTGAGAAATTACTTCTGCTTCCTCATCGTTGAGTGATACGGTGCCTTCTGGCACATAATATCGGGTCCGTTTTTCCCTAGTAGTTGATACTTTGGTGCGTTTGAACACGAGCCCTTGTAGAATATCGACCCCTCCGACGATCATATGGATCACATGTTGTGGCTCCTCCCACTCATTTTTTCTGTTGGCGTCCCTTTCTCTGAAATGGTTTTTGGCTCGATCACTTAAGAATTCTCGAAGGTGGCCCTTGTTGAATAGACTGTCTACCTCCTCCCTCAGTTGCCTACAATCTTCAGTTCTGTGGCCATGTGTGCCGTGATATTTACACATTAGATTGGATTTCTTTGGGAAAGATTAGTTTTTATGGGTCTGGGCCACCTAGTATCTTTGATTCTCCCGATTTCTGATATGATACATGATGTGTCGACATTGAAGTTATACTCTGTTAATCATGGTGCCTCTGTGGGATCAGCGTGCTTATCAAAACTACTTTTGCTCATAAGTCCTGAGAACTTTGTCCTTGACGCTTTCGGGTGGAATTGCGTCCGGGACCACCGTTCCTACGATTTGTGATGTATGGCTGATATCGGTCTCTGTTCGACCAAGATTCCCTATCGATTCCTTTCTGATTTCTGCCCGCTAGCCTGTTCGGATATACAGAGCCAGAAAGAGTTCCCAATTGGTCATCCTCGAATCTGATCTTCGACTGGTAACGTTATGTACATCAGCCCAGGTTACCGCCGGATATTCAATCAAATTTTGGTTTAGCTAGCGCGACGCTATCAAACTTCGTTCATTCAACCCCTGAGTGAAGGCTTGAACAACCCAATCATCTGTGACCGGTGGCAACTCCATGCGTTCCATTTGGAACCAAGACACGAACTCCATAATCATTTCGTTATCCTTCTATTTTACCTTGAAAATGTTCAATTTCCTTGTCGCAACCTTTATGGCCCCAGCATGTGCCTTTACGAAAGAATCCGCAAGCATTGCAAATGAGTCAATGGAATGGGGGTAGATTATGGTACCAAATCATTTACCCCTTCGATAGAGTCTCTATGAACTTCTTTAATACAACATATTCGATCTCATCATCATCCAAACCATTACCTTTGATGGCGTATGTGTAGGAGGTGACATGCTCGTTGGGATTGGTGGTCCCATTGTACTTTGAGATTTCTGGCATACGAAATTTCTTGGGAATGGGCTTCAGAGCCGCACTTGGAGGGAACGACTTATGTACAAATTTCTTTGAATCATTCCTTTCAAAATTGAAGGTGCGCCCAGTATCTGATCAACTCGGGAGTTGTACGTTTCCACTTTCTTATCATTTTTCTCAATTTTCTTCTCTCCCAATTTGATTCGTTTGGTGAGCTGCTCGAGCATATTCATTATTGCGGGGTCGGTCCCCAATTCATTAGTATTCGACCTTTCTGATGCTGGCTCGGTCCAGCGGGTAGTCTCCGGTTCGACCCCACTCGGCGTTCGATGTTGATTCTGTAGCTGTGCAATAGCAGCTTGTTGATCCTGTAGCATCTCGAATATCACTTGGAGACTAACTCCTCCATCTCCTCCGCCTTGTTTACCTCGACCACCAGATCATCCTTCTCTGTGTATCCTTCTTTCGGGGTCCGCATCTAGATTTGCATTTAGAGCGATATACGAGCTGACGTCGATTGGATTGCCAATTGGTGATCCGTCGAGATCAGCTTGCGGTACCTCGACCCCTGGAGCAACTATGTTGTCATTTCCCCGGTGAAATCTGAGGCCATTGTCACCATGTGTGGGTGCTATTTGTGAGTTTTTCCATATCTTTAACCTGCAAACAAAAATACTTGAGAAGAACAAGCGTAAATTAGTGTGTGTTAATTCAATCAATATAGAATAATCATTATTATCCTTAGCCTCACGGTGGTCGCCAAGATGTTTACCCTGAAATTTGGACAACAGTTAAACTTATATTGTGGTTTTTAGAATATGTGATTTCACCCAATACCAATTGATAAAAAAGAAAGTAAATGACAGAACTAAACTAGAAATAAATAAAACCAGTGTGCGAATAGAAACTCAACCTCGAACTAAGATACTCTCGAGGTGATAACAGTATAAGAACAATTAAGATAGAATAGTGTGATGAATAGTAACGAGCAAGAAAGAAAGAGATGTATAGATTTTTTCTAGTGAATAATGATGTTTACAAATGATTGAAACTCTTAATTGTATAGTAGAGGAATCCTAATTATGATATGTCTCTAATTATAGAAGGAATTGTATAAACAGCCGATTAACCGCTTCTGATTTGATCCGTTTCGAGATTCACGCCACGTTCCTAGACCAATCGCGGATATCTTGCTCTTTCTGTTACTAAGATATCCCCGATGTTACTCGAGGTTTATCTCCCCTGGATTCAATTGATACCGACCTCGATATTGAAAGAGACTTCAATCTCAGATTCAGTGCCTCGACTCGTCCTAGTCTCGATCAAATAGTGGAATCGGTTAGCCCCGATTTCTACCGTATACAGAGATGTTTGCTATGTAACTGCAATCCAGTAGTGGTGACCATATTTGATGGGTATACATTTTATAAAAAATAGATCATCAAAGGTCTAAATCATATTTTGGTGCAAATGATAGCCTCTCCTAGTCAGTAGAAGTGGGCAGCTAAGTTGATGGGATATTATATTGCCATTGTCTATAAAAAAAGGGAAAAAGATGCAGGAATGAGCACAAAATTGCACTTTCATTTCATGGTCACTGTCAACTATTATAGTAGGTTAAAGACTCGTACTAACGACAAGATATCTAGTACTATCACAATGAATTAGAGAAAAATATTAAAGACTCCTACTTATAATATGACAAGATATCCAGTACTATCAAGGAATTGGAGGAAAATGCAAACTCCAAGCTAGGTTATGAAGGGAGAAATGGTTTCTTATAAAGGAAAGGTAAGGTAGTGATTAGTAAGTCTTGAGCGGAGCTAAAATTAATTTTGATGATTAACAAAGAGTGATTAAAGAACAGGGTCTTTTGAAGATATTTTCGGTGCAATAAACAAGGTTGATGACTTGTCAAGCTGATGCTAAAGAACTAGGTTCCTCGATGAGTTGATCAGGAGCTACAAATTGATTCCTAGTGCAAGTAGAATTCTTTGGAGATTTTTTTTTTCATAGGCTACAAGTATTGCACTATCCAGAAGAAGTTGTGTTCAACAAGGATTCTATTTATGGAAATACTTACATAGAAGAAAAGGCGTGTAAAGTTGGAAATCTTTAAGGAAATCAAGTTCAGTTGGGATTGTTTTCCTTAACCGATATATTTTAGGTTTTGGGAAAAATATTTGAGAAGATTTTCGGCCCAACTTCATGCCTATATAAAGCATCATGTTGCTGCTATAATTCCTAGCGTTATTTCGCATAAATACTGCAAATCACTCTTGGCGAATAAATATCATATCAAGAAGGTGCTTTCACGGATTCAAGCTGCACAATTAAAAAATTCTGGTTTGAAGATGATGTTGTCTAGTGTCACGACCCAAAAACGATCGCCGTGATTGCGCCTATCGTAGAACTAGGAAAGTTTTAACTCAACATTCCCAATACCGTAAATCACTTTTTAGAAATAATAGTGGAAAGAGTTAACATTAAAAGAAAAACCTTTTCAGCATAATTTTACCAAAATACGGTACAATCCATCCCAAAACCGGGGTGTCACTAAGTACACGAGTGTCTAAATAGCCAGTCTAACAAAACAATGTCTAGAAAATATAAAATTGAAAGTGCAAAAAGACTAAGGAAGGGAAATCAAGGCCCGCGAATGCCCGACGGCTACCTCGATAGTCCATGAACTTTGATGCCTCAATCAACAGCCGCTCCTATGACAAAAAATGCATGGATCTGCACACAGGGTGCAAAGAGTAACGTGAGTACATCCAACTCAGTAAATAACAATTTCAAACTTTGGACTGAAATATAATGACGAACTCAACCAGTACAAATAAAATGGAATATAACTGTGCAGAAATGTGTACATGCTCTTAAGTCAAATAGGCAACTCAAAACAATAAAGTAAAGCCGATCCGGATAGTGTAATGAACATAATCGTGCGCACACTCTCGATATCTCAACCACTCGGTATTGTATATGGCCCACACGGCCGAGGGAAGATCCATCCCAGAATATATATACAACACTTACCATAGGTCACCCAATACCGAGGAAAAAAAGGCCAACCAGCCCTGTGGAGAAGATCCATCTCCAGATATCAAGTACTTCGGATAAGATCCATGTCCAGGAAAGATCCATCTCTCAAAAATATCAACCGCGCTCATTGGGGGTGTTTTATAGACTCTGGAGGTGCTCCTACAGCCTAAGCGCTATCGTAACATGAAAATATCCGCTGCGTCATGTAGCCCGATCCCATATATTTGACTCACAATTGGCTCTCGGCCTCACTCAGTCATCAACCTCTCTAGTCTCACTCATGGGCTCAAAAAGATCATCAAACTAGCCCGAAACAATAGTATGATGATTCAATAGATAGTAATTGAGACTGGTATATGACATGGAATGCATGTATATGGCTTAGTACGAAATATCAGTAAAAGCTGTAAGTGACAGCAAGAAATGACCACTTTGGGTGTCCACAATACCGACAATAAGCCTAACCATGATATCTAACATGATTGGCAGCTCACTTCTTTATCACACAGTGAAAACACGGACATCAACAAGATAAAGTCACTATACAGTGCCATGGAACCAACCGAGTCACAATTCTCACGATGCACGCCCGCACACCTGTCACTTGGCATGTGCGTCACCTCAATACCGATCACATAACACATAATTTGGGGTTTCGAACCCTTAGGACCAAGTTTGAAAGCGTTACTTACCTCAAACCAAGCAAATCTCTATTGCACAATGCCTTTGCCTATCAATTCGTCCTATAAACGTCACGAATCTATCCACAAGCAGTACAACACAATTAATGTAGGCTAAAGGGATTGATCCCACAAGAAAACTACTAAATTAGTGAAAAAAATTCGAAATTGGCTTAACCCGTCCCTCCCGGACCCACGTCTCAAAATTCGACCAAAGTCACAAACCCGGAAGCCAATTCACTCACGAGTCTAACCACACAAAATTTAAAAAAATCCGACATCATTTTCCCCTCCAAAACCCCAAAATTCACTCTCCAATTCTCAAGCCCTAATCGCCAAAATCTCAACTCAAAAACTCACAAACTAGGTGTAAAATTAGTATGTAAACACCATTATTGAAGATAAATAGGCACAAGGAACTTACCTAAGCAAACTCTTCAAAATCCTCCTCAAAAGTCGAGTTCCAAAATGTGAAAATGGTGGAAAATCTCGAAGTCCCATTTTTATATGCTCTGCCCAGGCCTTTCACACCTGCGACTCTATTTTCGGATCTGGCGGAGCCGCATCTGCGGATAAAGCTCGCTTTTGCGGAAAATCACTTAAACACTGCCTCCGCTTTTGCGATCAAGAGGCCACATCTTCGATATTCACAGGTGCGGGTGTCATATCGCACCTGCGGTCCGAACTCGCACCTATACCCTGAAGTCCGCTTCTGCGACTATGGCAGGTGCGGGAATGTCATTGCACCTGCGCCCTTTGCCCAACTCTTCCTTGGTTGAATCTGTGATCCTTGCCTCGCTTTTTTGGGCTCGCACCTGCGGTACCCAC
The DNA here is from genome assembly GCA_005239525.1 of Nicotiana knightiana. NCBI lineage: Eukaryota > Viridiplantae > Streptophyta > Magnoliopsida > Solanales > Solanaceae > Nicotiana > Nicotiana knightiana. The sequence goes on from ML372509.1 coordinate 24,114, forward strand.
TCCGCAAGTGCGGTTACACCATTATCAGTAGCACTTCAGCTGCAAATCCTCAATTCAGATCAAGCCGTTAACCACCCAAAATCACCCTTAGGCCCTCAAGACCTCAACCAAACATACCAACAAGTCCTATAACCCGATACGAACTTAGTCGAGTCCTCAAACAAACTCAAATAACAACAAAAACATGAATTACACACAGATTCAAGCTTAATGAACTGAAATTTCCGAATTCTATAAATGACGTCAAAACCTGTCAAATCACGTCCAATTTATCTCAAATTTCACACACAAGTAAAAAATGACACCATGAACCTATTCCAACTTTTGGAAATCCAATCCGACCCCGATATCGAAATTTCCATTGCCGACCATAATCTCCAAAATTCCAACTTTCTCCAATTCAAGCCTTATTCTACTACGGACCTCCAAATCACATTCTAGAGGAGCTCCTATGTCCAAAATCACCTAACGGAGCTAACATAACCATAAAAACTCAAATCCAAGGTCTTTTACACACAAGTCAACATCCGGTCGGCTTTTCCAACTCAAGCTTCCAATTAGGAGACTAAGTGTCTCAATTCACTCTGAAATCACTTTGGACCCAACCAACTACCCTGGTAAGTCCTAATTTAGTTGTAGAACTCAAAAGAAGCAGAAAATGGGGGAACGTGACTATAACCCTCGAAACGACCAACCGGGTCGTTAGATCTAGTTCTTCAGTTGTTGAGTCTTAATTTATTATTCCTTAATTGTAACTCAGTTTTCTTTGGAGAAGTGTATTTATAGATCATCAAATTCTAAAAATTTATTTAGAAGTTTTAGACTAAAGTTTAGAGTCTAGTAGAATTAACTATAATTGAATTGATTGTAGGGGTTAAGGTACTTGTAATGCCCTGTAATATAAACAATTATATGTGGAAATGGTTTCTGAAACATATTAAGGATGTTTACAGTGCAAAGAATTTGTTTGGAATAAGTTGGATATACTAAGTGGAAAAGATATCTCAATTTGCAAAACACATGCCTTTAAGCAAGTACTATTATCATAGTACAAAGATATTTTCCATGAAATTTGTTCATAAAGTGTATCCCTTCGAGTCTGGTTTCAAATGAATTAAACTATTTGTTATTTGGATATTTCTACAAGAAGTTATGATCAAATCGCTAAAGTAAGGCAAGCGGAACGAGGAAAGCTTTGTTAAGGGTTTATGGCCTCAAATCGCGTCTCGAGATCTTCGCTTTTTATTTTGCATATCAGATGTCCACGGATGAGGGTGACATCATGTAATAATAGTTTCATACTTATCAGAAATTTTGGAAGTGAGTTGGAATCAACATCATAGCAAGGTATCGAATGAGGGTAAGTTGGAAAACAAGAACTAGAAAAAGGATGCAACTGGAGGGCTCATATGAATTTGTGCGTCGCGCGGGTTTGAACGAGCTAAGAACCCAGCCATTTCAGCAAATAGTGAAGTAATGCCCCAGAATGCGAAGTTGAACGAGGGCTCATTCATGTCTGCAAGGACGCACGAGGATGGATAGGCTAGGGCTGAAGCCTTTATAAAGAGCATTTCAGTATCTCACTTCTCCCACTCCTCTTAGCTGGTTCTTGGAGCTCCTCTCCACTCTTTCAAGACTCCTAGCTCCTCCCATCTTCAAGTTGAGTAATACCCAAAAATTTGGCGTTTCATTCCATCAATTCCATCCTAAAATTAAATCAATTCACCATGCAATCATTAGATTTTCAAGGAATCTTCCCAAGATCTCAAGTGATGACTTTGCATGATTTACTCCCAAAAGGTAATTCCATCTCCTTGGAGTTGTATGAATGTATTAATAATGAATATATGAGTATTAATTTAGAGGTAAATGTCACGACCCAAACTGATGGGCCACGACGGGCACCCGATGCCTTAACCAATCGAGTACCAACGTAACATATTTTTCTTATCATACCATCATGAGTAAATAGGTCAAAAGGTCCGTCATGATATAACCAGAATAAAACATAAGGGAATACTCGACATAGGACAACCCAACATGAAATACAAACTTATACATGTTACATACGGTCCTATAGGATCAAAATAATCATTTGTACACTCAAAACATAGGCCGACAAGGCCACAATCATCCATCTACATGACATATGTATAAAAGCCTCTAAGAGTACATAAACATCATAAAGGCTGGGACAGGGCCCTGCAATACCAATCTATATATATGTCCAAAGCATAGTGACAAAATAGGCAACTCCAGAGCAAGTGGAGTGAACCAACACTTTCTGCTGAGCTGATAGACTACTAAGAGGACTGTCAACCTGTCTATCGGGACCTACGGGCATGAAAGGCAGTGTCCCCAAGCAAAATGGACGTCAGTACAAATAAAGCACCGAGTATGTAAGGCATGAAAGAAGTATATAAAGGACATAAAAGAAACATGGAGTAAAGAACTCAAGCTGTAAGTCTGAATAGTTTTGTGAATCATGAAATTTTTTAATGTCATGCATATGCGTATAAATGTCATATCGTGTATAGGTATATGCATACATAACATCATCAAGCCTCTGAGGGCATCCAATCGTATGATTTCGGCCTCTGTGGGCGAAATCATCAACGTATACCAACCGATCAGATGGTGGTGCATATATAACACCATAACCTTTCTCCATGCACCATATACCTATAATATAAGTGTATATAATGTTATCTATTCACGAGTCAATGTACATGTATAAATGAATTCAATGCATAAGAAGTAAGTCAATAAGATCTCTCGGAATGTCATAAGATCAATATGCCTTCGGTTAACATCAGGAAATAATCTTTATCAACTTAAATATTTTTTGAGACCCATGAAAAGATGATATGATAGTAAGACATATTGGGAATCAAGAACATAGGCAACCATAGTACTTCTAAGAATATAATCGTTTGTCAAAGTTGCGTGCTTGCTCGTTTGGTTGTATCACATGGATCATACCAAAAGGAAATAAGGGATAGACTTAACATGTCACGCCCCGAAATCCCACCATCGGACCGTGATGACGTCTAACATTGAACCCGCTAGACAAGCCAGCGTACATAGATAAAATAGCATAATAATCTCAATTTCGCAGAATAAGCTAAAACAATTTGCAATTAATCAGTGGAATAAATACGGTCTCAATCTAAATAAGGACATCAAAATACAACAACGCGTAAACTTTCCCAAAACATGGAGTCATAAACTCACGAACTTTCTACAAGAGTGCTAAATACAAGTCTGAAAGGAAATACATGTCTGCCTCTAAAACTAGAGGAAAAATAAGACAGAATCTAAGAGAATGGGGATGGAAGAGACGCCAAGGCCCACGAATGCCAGCGGGTATACCTTGAAGCCTCACTGACAAGCTAGAAGACACTCCCACTAATGATGTCCTCCGGGTCCGGCTGCGTAATCTGCACAACATAAAGAAGTGCAGGTGTAGCATCAGTACAACCGACACCATGTACTGAGTAAGTGCCGAGCCTAACCTCGGCGAAGTAGTGACGAGGCTAAGACACGACAACAAAATGTACCTGTGCAGTTCAATAATATAGCAGAAACTAAACAAGAATACAATTACGGGGAGAACATGATGGGGGTAGGAGATAGCAAATACTGAAATGACAGAAACGAAAACAACAGTCTAAATATCTGAAAATGATCACAGAAAATGACAACACAGATTAAACAGTGAGAGATGTGGCACGACATGCCCCATCTTTCATAATAACAATGTAAAACACGACACAGAATGTCCCCTTGTGCATAATCAATATAAACACGGCACAGAATGTCCCCTCGTGCAAAATAACAATATAAACATGGCACGGAATGTCCCCTCGTGCATAATAACAATATAAACATGGAACAAAATGTCCCCTCGTGCATAATAACAATATAGACATTGCACGAAATGTCCCCTCATGTATAATAACAATATAAACATGGCACATAATGTCCCCTCGTGCATAATAACAATATAAACATGGCACGGAATGTCCCCTCGTGCATAATATCAATATAAACATCGCACGAAATGTCCCCTCGTGCATAATAACCATATAAACATGGCACAGAATGTCCCCTCGTGCATAATATCAATATAAACATGGCACAAAATGTTCCCTCGTGCATAATATCCATATAATCATGGCACCGAATGTCCCCTCATGTGTAATAACAATATAAACATGGCACGAAATGTCCCCTCATGCATAATAACAATATAAACATGGCACAGAATGTCCCCTCGTGCATAATATCAATATAAACATGGAACGGCATCACCCTTCGTGCTTTAACACTCATCCTTACCCAAACAACAATTACAAACAAGGGCAAGGAAATAAACAGAGTAAAAATAGAAATCCTGGCAAGGGAAAATCAATAATACAATCAGATCCCAGCAAGGGAACATCAATTAAACAATCAAATCGCGGCAAAGGAACTACACAATGATGACACGGCAAGGGTATGTTTCAAAAACTCTTTCTCATTCTTTCACTTTCACTTCCATGATTTGTCTATTACTTGAGCCAATGCTCCAAAGGATGTAATTATCTCATATATCTTCATTGTGCGTTTTCACAATTTGAGCCAATGCTCCAAATATGTAATTACCTCATATGTCTTCATTATTCGTTTCACAACTTGAGCCAATGCTCCAAAGGATGTAATTATCTCATATATCTTCATTATGCGTTTTCACAATTTGAGCCAATGCTCCAAAGATGTAATTACCTCATATATCTTCATTATTCGTTTCACAGCTTGAGCCAATGCTCCAAATATGTTTAAAGATTTCAATTTCCTTCACAAGCCCATTTACATCATACAGAGATCATCAATTAAGCATATAAATTACAACAAAACCGGAATATTCACAATATAGGGACTCACGGTCATGCTAGACACCAATATAGATACTCGTAACCATGCCTATACATCATATTTGACAATTAGAAAATAGCAAATAATACTCAACTCCTATTCCCTCAATCTAAGGTTAGGATAAACACTTACCTCGGGTCCAAAGTATAGCAATCAACCCTCTAACACCGCCTTTCCTTTAGAATTCGGCTCCGGAATGGTATTATCTAGACATAATCGACTCAAGTATATCAATAAGGATTCAATGATTCAATTACATGGCCTAATTATCCATTTCCTAGCATTCCTCCAAAATTATCAAAATTTTACCCCGGACCCGCGTGGTCCAAACAAAAGGCTCGGACCAAAACCATGTCACCCATTCACCCACGAGCCCGAATATATAATTTGTTTTCAAATTCGACCCCAAAACGAGGTCTTAATCAAGAAAATTCAAAAGGGCCTAACTCTACCCAAATTCCAGATTTTCTACTCTAATTAGCATGTTTTAGGCTTAGGAATTCATTAATTATAGATAAAAAATGAAGGAAATGAGTTAAAATTCACTAACCTAAGAAGTTTTGGTGAAGGATGGCTTCAATGGATGCCTAAGGGCTTTGGAGAAGAAGAAGTTCATTATTCTCTAAGTGAATTCAGTAGCTACTAGTTCTGGAAATATTTATATACCACTGGGCAAAATTGTGCATCGCGATCGTGGGAATGGGTTTGCGATCGCGAAGAGTAGACTGGACAGACCATCTCGATCGCGGAAGGGAGGACGTGATCGTGAAGGGTAAAAAAACTGGGGTCCAGAAGTTGACTTACGCGAACGCGTGGGACATCACGCGAACGCAATGAAGGAGACCTGTAAAGCTACGCGATCACGGTCAACTGTACGCGAACCCGAAGAGGAAAAGAGGGCTAAGACCTCAGGGTCAATTAACCCTACGCGAGCGCGAGGGAAGGGGCGCAAACGCGATGAAGGAAAACTTAAATCTTTGCGAACGCGGGAGAGGCTTCGCGATCGCGAAGAACAAAAGGGACCTGCAACAGCTGAAGCAAAAACCAACAATTTTCCTAAGTTCAAAATCACTTAAAGACACCTCCGAAACACTCCCGAGCCCTAGAGGCTCCTAACAAATCACATGCTCTGACTCAACAACATCCTACGAACTTAAACGTGCGATCAAGTCACCAATATAACATCATATACATAGAATTAAACCTCAAAATCCATGAATTCTATCAAATTTCATAAAACATCAAATTTCCCATTTCAAGTCTGAAACACGTCAAACGAAATTCGTTTTCAACCAAACTTTACAGAAAGCGCTTAAACCATATATAAGACCTGTACCGGGCGCCGGAACCAAAATACATGCCCGATACCATCACTTTCTAATCAGATTTCATTTTCAATTTCCTTAAATATTTTCAGAAAACAATTTCACTCAAAAATTTATTTCTCGGGCTTGGGACCTCGGAATTCGATTCCGGGCATACGCCCAAGTCCTATATTTTCCTACAGACCCTCCAGGACCGTCAAATCACAGTCCGTTTACCCAAAATATTGATCATAGTAAAATTTATTCATTTTAATATCACGTCTTAGCATTTTTCACAGAATTTCATATTTAAGCTGTTCGGCTACGTGCCTGGACTGCGCACGTAAATCGAGGCAACTACCAATGAGGTTTCAAGGCCTCGAAAGTACGGAATAGGTAATAAAATAGGTGATGACCCTTTGGGTCGTCACATTCTCCACCTCTAAAACAACCGTTCGTCCTCGAACAGACAGAAGAAGGAAGTACCTGATTCGGGAAATAAATTAGGATAACGGCTCCGCATATCGAACTCGGACTCGCAGGTCGATGCCTCAGGAGGCTGACCTCTCCACTGAACACGAACAGAAGGAAAACTCTTGGATCTCAATTGACGAATCTGCCGGTCTAAAATAGCTACCGTCTCCTCCTCATAAGCGAAGTCCTTGTCCAACTGGACAGAACTGAAATCTAACATGTGGGATGGATTCGTGATACCTCCGAAGCATGGACACATGAAAAACTGGATGTACGGCTGATAAGCTAGGTGGCAATGCAAGTGATGTGTGGCTAGAATTCGTGATTTTAAGCATTATATCCCTCGCATTTTATGAGCTTTAATGATAAAATACACGTCGTATGTGCCTAATAGGGTTTATTTTATGTGTAGGTGAATTGGAAATGGAAACGGGGCTAAACGGATGCAAATACGTCGAAGAATANAGTCTATAAGCCACCTCTCCCACTTGATCAAGAATCTGAAACGGGCCAATGAATCTAGGGCTAAGCTTGCCCTTCTTCCCAAATCTCATCACGCCCTTCATAGGCGACACTCGGAGCAATACTCGTTCACCAACAATGAAAGCCACATCTCGAACCTTATGATCTGCATAACTCTTTTGCCTGGACTGAGCTGTACGAAGCCTATCCTGAATGATCCTGACCTTGTCCAAGGCCTCCTGAACCAAATCTGTACCCAACAACCTAGCCTCTCCCGGCTCAAACCATTCAACCGGAGATTGACACCGCCTACAATATAAAGCCTCATAAGAAGCCATCTGGATACTCGATTGGTACCTGTTGTTGTAGACAAACTCTGCTAAAGGCAAGAACTGATCCCATGATCCTCCAAAGTCGATAATACAAGCTCGAAGCATATCCTTTAATATCTGAATAGTCCACTCGGACTGCCCATCCGTCTGATGATAAAATGTTGTGCTCAACTCCACCTGGGTGCCTAACTCTCGCTGATTTGCTCCCCAGAAATGAGAGGTAACATGCGCGCCCCGGTCCGAAATGATAGATACCGGCACACCATGAAGCCGAACAATCTCCCGGATATAGATCTCAGCTAACCTCTCGGATGAACAGGAGACTGCCACAGGAATGAAATGCGCTGACTTGGTCAGCCTATCAACAATGACCGAAACTGCATCGAACTTCTTCCGGGTCAATGGAAACCCAGTAACGAAGTCCATAGTGATCCTCTCCCACTTCCACTCGGGAATCTCAATCCTTTGAAATAAACCACCAGGCCTCTGATGCTCATACTTAACTTGTTGACAATTCAACATCGCGCCACATATGCCAAAATATCCTTCTTCATTTTACGCCACCAATAATGCTGCTGCAAATCCTGATACATCTTCGCGCCGCCCGGATGAATAGAGTACCGGGAACTATGGGCCTCCTCTAAAATCAACTCTCGAATCCCATCAACATTGGGCACACAAACTCGCCCCTGCAATCTCAAAAAACCATCATTATCTAAGGTCACCTGCTTGGAGCCTCTGCGCTGCACCGTGTCTCTAAGGACACACAAATGGGGATCATCAAACTGCTGATCACGGATATGCTCCAATAATGAAGAATGAGTGACCGTAAAAGCCAACACTCGACTAGACTCAGAAATATCCAACCTTACAAATTGATTGGCCAAATCCTGAACATCCAAAGGAAGCGGCCTCTGACTAACCGGAATAACAGCAAGACTGCCCATGCTAGCTGACTTCCTACTAAAAAGCATCGGCCACCACATTGGCCTTCCCCGGGTGATATAAGATGGTAATATCATAATCCTTCAACAACTCCAACCATCTCCTCTTCCTCAAATTCAATTCCTTTTGCTTGAACAAGTACTGAAGACTCTTATGATCCGTGAACACCTCACACGCCACGCCATACAGATAGTGCCTCCAAATCTTCAATGCGTGGACAATGGCTGCCAACTCCAAATCATGCACTGGATAGTTCTTCTCATGAATCTTCAACTGCCTCGAAGCATAAGCAATGACCTTGCCATCCTGCATCAATACCGCAACAAGCCCAATACGGGAAGCATCGCAATAGACTGTATAAGGCCCTGAACCTGTGGGCAAAACCAATACCAGTGCCATAGTCAGAGATGCCTTGAGCCTCTGAAAGCTCGGCTCACACTCGCCCGACCATCTAAACTGGGCACCCTTCTGGGTCAACCTGGTCATCGGGGCTGTAATAGATGAGAACCCCTCCATGAACCAATGATAGTAGTCTGCTAATCCCAAGAAACTCTGAATCTCTGTAGTTGATGCTGGTCTAGGCCAGTTCTTGACTGCCTCAATCTTTTTCGAGTCAACCTGGATACCCTCTACTAACACGACATGATTCAGGAATGCAACTGAACTCAACCAGAACTCACACTTCGAAAACTTTGCATATAGCTGCCTATCCTTCAGAGTCTGAAGAACCACTCTGAGATGCTGCTCGTGCTCCTCCTGACTGTGGGAGTATATCAATATATCATCAATGAAGACTATCACGAATGAGTCCAAATAAGCCTGAACATTCGGTTCATCAAATCCATAAAAGCTGCCGGGACATTTGTCAACCCAAACGACACGACTAGAAACTCGTAATGCCTGTACCGAGTGCAGAAAGCTTTCTTAGGGACATCGGATGCCCTAATCCTCAACTGATGGTAGCCAGATCTCAAGTCTATCTTTGAAAATACCTTGGCAGCCTGAAGCTGATCAAACAAATCATCAATCCTCGGCAGTGGATACTTATTCTTGATTGTGACCTTGTTCAATTGCCGGTAATCAATGCAAATCCTCATCGAACCATCCTTTTTCTTCACAAACAATACTGGAGCACCCCAAGGAGAATGGGTCTAATGAAACCCTTCCCAAGAAAACCCTACAATTGTTCCTTCAACTCTTTCAACTCTGGCGGGGCCATGTGATATGGCGGAATAGAAATGGGCTGGGTGCCCGGAGTCAGATCAATGCAGAAATCAATGTCCCTGTCGGGTGGCATCCCCGGCAGGTCTGAAGGAAAAACCTCAGGAAACAAACGAACTACGGGTACCAAATCAATAGAGGGAACCTCAACACTGAAATAGCGCACATAAGCCGAATAGGCCAAGCACCCCTTCTCGACCATACGCCGAGCCTTCACGTATGAAATAACACTGCGGGTGGAATGACCAGGAGTTCCTTTCCACTCCAAATGGGGAAAATCTGACAAGGCTAAGGTCACCTTCTTGGCATGAAAATCCAAGATAGCATGATATGAAGATAACCAGTCCATCCCTAATATAACATCGAAGTCGACCATACCTAAAATCAACAAATCAACACGGGTCTCAAGACCCCCAATCACCACTACACAAGAATGATGGACTCGATCGACCACGATAGAATCACCCACTGGTGTAGATACATAAACATGAATACTCAGTGGATCACTAGGCATGACCAGGTATGGTGCAAAATAAGAGGACACATACGAATACGTAGACCCTGGATCAAATAGCACTGAAGCATCTCTGTCACAAACCCAAATAGTACCTGTAATGACTGTACTTGAAGACTCAGCCTCTAGCCTGGCTGGAAGAGCATAACATCGGGGCTGGGCCTCACCACCCTGAACCATATCTCTGGGACGACCGGCTACTGGCTGACCTCCACCTCTGGCGGCCTGAGCTCCACCTCTATGACCTCTACCTCCACCTCTAGCACCTCTACCCCCACCTCTAGCTGGCTGAGCAGGCTGTGGAACACCTGGTGCCTATAACATGGCACGAGAACCCTGATGTTGAGACCTACCAGAACCTCGGGGGAAAAAACCTAGAAATGTGCCCCAAACCACCGCAAGTATAACAAGGCCTCTGTTGATGTGACTGCTGTATCTGGAACTGACCCTGTCTACCCTGATAACCACCATGGAAATTCTGAAGCGGCGGTGCACCGATAGGTGCTGGTGGCGCACTGTAAGGCTGTTGATCGGAATAGTGCGTCTGATAACCACGACCACCTGAAGTACCATGGGAAACCTGGAGAGCTGACTAAAAAGGTCTGGGAGGATGACCTCTACCTGAAGAATCCCTGCCTCCAGATGAGGCTCCACTGAAACGACCGAAATGACGGGGCCTCTTGTCAGCCCCCTAACCACCACCCTGTGACATAATCATCTCAATCTTCCTGGCCACATTGGCCGCATCCTGGAATGATATATCGGTACCTGACTCTCTAGCCATCTGAAGTCTGATAGGCTGGGCTAATCCGTCGATGAACCTCCGAACCCTCTCCCGATCAGTGGGAAGTATCATAGGAGCATGTCGGGCTAGAGTGATGAACCTGGTCTTGTACTGAGTGACGGACATGGATCCCTACTAGAGACGCTCAAACTGCCTCCAAAGGTCCTCTCTCTGATGATGGGAAGGAACTTCCCCAAAAATACCTCTGAGAACTCAATCCAAGTCAAAGGTGTAGATCCAGCTGGTTTGGCTACGCAATAGTCTCTCCACCAACTCTTGGCTGCGCTAGATAACCGAAAAGTAGCAAAGTCAACCCCGTTCGACTCCACTATGCCCATATTTCGAAGAACCTCATGGCAGTTGTCCAAATAATCCTGGGGGTCCTCTGATGATGAACCCGTGAAAGTAGCAGTAAATAACTTAGTGAACCTGTCCAGTCTCTACAAAGCATCTGCTGACATAGCTGCTCCCTCTGCTACCGGTGCTGTAATATCCGGCTGAGCTACTCCGGCTGGCTGAGGTGCCGGAGTCAGAAACTATGGAGCTAGCTGATCTAGCATGCGGGCGGCAGGAGTCTGGGCACCTCCCCCAGCCTAAGAGACGGCTGGTGCTGTAGGAAGAAGACCCACCTGTGCTACACCCTCCATGAGTCCGACTAGACGGAAAAGGGCGTCGTGAAGCACTGGGGTAGCTATGAACCCCTCTGGGACCTGAGCTGGTCCAACTGGGACTGCCGGAACTGGGACCTCCTCGTTATACTCGACTGAGGGTCCTCCACTGGGGTTGCTGCTCTAGGCTGAGTCCGGCCCTAGCCTCGGCCTCTAGCACAGCCTCGTCCTCGACCTCGACCTCGAGTAGGAGCTGTAGCAGGAGTGTCAGGTTGCTGGGCGGAACCATGGAAAGAACGCGTCCTCGCCATCTGCGAGAGAATAGAATAGAAACTCAACCAGTACTCAGAATTCATAGCGTATGACAGAGAAGAAAAGAAATATGGAGTCATCCTAACTTTACAGCCTCTGGGGGATAAATACAGACATCTCCGTACCGATCCCTCAGACTCTACCAAGTTGTCCGTGAGTTGTGAGACCTAAGTAACCTAGAGCTCAGATACCAACTTGTCACACCCCGAAATCCCACCATCGGGCCGTGATGGCGTCTAACGTTGAACCCGCTAGATAAGTCAACATACACAGTAAACTAGCATAATAATCTCAATTTCGCAGAATAAGCTAAAACAATTTGCAATTAATCAGCGGAATAAATACGGACTCAAACTAAATAAGGACATCAAAATACAACAACGCGTAAACTTTCCCAAAACCTGGAGTCACAAACTCATGAACTGTCTGCAAGAGTGCTAAATACAAGTCTGAAAGGAAATACATGTCTGCCTCTGAAACTAGAGGAAAAATAAGACAGAATCAAGGACAATGGGGATGGAAGAGACGCCAAGGCCCACGAACGCCAGCGGGTATACCTTGAAGCCTCAATGACAAGCTAGAAGACACTCCCACTAATGATGTCCTTCGGGTCCAGCTGCGTAATCTGCACAACATAAAGAAGTGCAGGTGTAGCGTCAATACAATCGACCCCATGTACTGAGTAAATGCCGAGCCTAACCTCGGCGAAGTAGTGACGAGGCTACGACACGACAACAAAATATACCTGTGCAGTTCAATAATATAGCAGAAACTAAACAAGAATACAATTACGGGGAGAACATGATGGGGGTAGGAGATAGCAAATACTGAAATGACAAAAACAAAAACAACAGTCTGAAATATCTGAAAATGATCAAGGAAAATGACAACACAGATTAAACAGTGAGAGATGCGGCACGACATGTCCCATCGTGCATAATAACAATGTAAAACACGGCACAAAATGTCCCCTTGTGCATAATCAATATAAACACGGCACAGAATGTCCCCTCGTGCATAATAACAATATAAACATGGCACGGAATGTCCCCTCATGCATAATATCAATATAAACATGGCACGGAATGTCCCCTCATGCATAATATCAATATAAACATGGCACGGAATGTCCCCTCATGCATAATATCAATATAAACATGGCACGGAATGTCCCCTCATGCATAATATCAATATAAACATGGCACGGAATGTCCCCTCATGCATAATATCAATATAAACATGGCACGGAATGTCCCCTCATGCATAATATCAATATAAACATGGCACGGAATGTCCCCTCATGCATAATATCAATATAAACATGGCACGGAATGTCCCCTCATGCATAATATCAATATAAACATGGCACGGAATGTCCCCTCATGCATAATATCAATATAAACATGGCACGGAATGTCCCCTCATGCATAATATCAATATAAACATGGCACGGAATGTCCCCTCATGCATAATATCAATATAAACATGGCACGGAATGTCCCCTCATGCATAATATCAATATAAACATGGCACGGAATGTCCCCTCATGCATAATATCAATATAAACATGGCACGAAATGTCCCCTCGTGCATAATAACAATATAAACATGGCACGGAATGTCCCCTCGTGCATACTATCAATATAAACATGGCACAGAATGTCCCCTCGTGCATAATAACAATATAAACATGGCACGAAATGTCCCCTCGTGCATAATAACAATATAAACATGGAACGGAATATCCCCTTCTGCAGAATATCAATATAAACATGGCACGACATCACCCTTTGTGCTTTAACACTCTTCCTTACCCAAACAACAATCACAAACAAGGGCAAGGAAATAAACAGAGTAAAAATAGAAATCCCGGCAAGGGAACATCAATTAAACAATCAGATCCCGGCAAGGGAACATCAATTAAACAATCAAATCCCGGCAAGGGAACTACACAATGATGACCCGACATGGGTATATTTCAACAACTCTTTCTCTTTCTTTCACTTTCACTTCCATGTTTTATTCTATTACTTGAGCCAATGCTCCAAAGGATGTAATTATCTCATATATCATCATTATGCGTTTTCACAATTTGAGCCAATGCTCCAAAGATGTAATTACCTCATATATCTTCATTATTCGTTTCACAACTTGAGCCAATTCTCCAAAGATGTTTAAAGATTTCAATTTCCTTCACATGCCCATTTACATCATATAGAGATAAACAATTGAGCATAGAAATTACAACAAAACCAGAATATTCACAATATAGGGACTCACGGTCGTGCTAGACACCAATGTATAGATACTCGTCACCATGCCTATACATCGTATTTAAAAATTAGCAAATAGCAAATAATACTCAACTCCTAATCCCTCAATCTAAGGTTAGGCCAAACACTTACCTCGGGTTCAAAGTATAACATTCAACCCTCTAACACCGCCTTTCCTTTAGAATTTGGCTCCGGAACTATTTTATCTAGGCATAATCGACTCAAGTATATCAATAAGGATTCAATGATTCAATTACATGGCCTAATTATCCATTTTCTAGCATTCCTCAAAAATTATCAAAATTCGACCTCGAGCCCGCTTGGTCCAAACACAAGGCTCGGGCCAAAACCATGTTACCCATTCACCCACGAGCCCGAATATATAATTTGTTTTCAAATTCGACCCCAAAACGAGGTCTTAATCAAGAAAATTCAAAAGGGCCTAACTCTACCCAAATTCCAGATTTTCTACTCTAATTAACATGTTTTAGGCTTAGGAATTCATTAATTATAGATGAAAAATGAAGGAAATGAGTAAAAATTCACTAACCCAAGAAGTTTTCGTGAAGGATGGCTTCAATGCATGCCTAAGGTCTTTGGAGAAGAAGATGTTCGTTATTCTCTAAGTGAATCCCGTAGCTACTGGTTCTGGAAATATTTATATACCACTGGGCAAAATTGTGCATCGCGGTCGTGGGAATGGGTTTGCGATCGCGGAGAGTAGACTGGACAGACCATCGCGATCGCGGAAGGGAGGACCCGATCGCGAAGGGTAAAAAAAACTTGGTTCCAGAAGTTGACTTATGCGAACGCGTGGGACATCACGCGAACGCGATGAAGGAGACCTGTAAAGCTACGCGATCGCCGTCAACTGTACGCGAACGTGAAGAGGAAAAGAGGGCTAAGACCTCAGGATCAATTAACCCTACGCGATCGCAAGGGAAGGGACGCAAACGTGATTAAGGAAAACTTAAAGCTTCGCGAACGCGGAAGAGGCTTCGCGATCGCAAAGAACAAAGGGACCTGCAACAGCTGAAGCAAAAACCAGCAATTTTCCTAAGTTCAAAATCACTCAGAGACACCTCCGAAACACTCCCGAGCCCTCGGGGCTCCTAACAAATCACATGCACTAACTCAACAACATCCTACGAATTTAACTGTGCGATCAAATCGCCAATATAACATCATATACATAGAATTAAACCTCAAAATTCATGAATTCTATCAAATTTCATAAAACATCAAATTTCCCATTTCAAGTCCGAAACACGTCAAACGTAATCTGTTTTCAACCAAACTTTACAGAAAGCGCTTAAACCATATATAAGACCTGTACCGGGCGCCGGAACCAAAATACGGGCCCGATACCATCACTTTCTAATCAGATTTCATTTTTAATTTCCTTAAATATTTTCAGAAAATAATTTCACTCAAAAATTCATTTCTTGGGATTGGGACCTCTGAATTCGATTCCGGGCTTACGCCCAAGTCCCATATTTTCCTTACGGACCCTCCGGGACCGTCAAATCACGGTTCCGGGTCCGTTTACCCAAAATATTGACCGTAGTCAAATTTATTCATTTTAATATCAAGTCTTATCATTTTTCACAGAATTTCGTATTTAAGCTGTCCGGCTACGCGCCCGGACTACGCACGTAAATCGAGGAAACTACAAATAAGGTTTTCAAGGCCTCGAAAGTACGGAATAGGTAATAAAATAGGTGATGACCCTTTGGGTCGTCACATAACATACCTTTGAAATCTTCTCCCCAATCATCAACCAAGCTCAATATGGTCTTCTTACATCTACAATGAGTAAATTGCGTCGTCTTCATATAAGCGTTGTAACTCTCATATTTCGAAACCAATATTCTACAAGAAAATGGACAATACCTTCCCTATTTTTACAACATCCCACAAGTTACTAAAAGTCACTAAACAACCCAAACAACAATATTATAATTCACAATAAGCTCTTCGATTACTTCAACAATCATTTTTAGCGGCAAACTCGATTTATGATTAAGAAAATATAGTTTGAATCGAATTCCTTTTCCATAAATCAACCTCCAACATATATAACATCATACTTATGCTTACCATATCATTTACAACCCAAAACATCATAAGAATAATCTTCAAAAATTGTCTACACGCTTAGCACCTTAATCTTTATCGTGAACCTCTTATTTTTCATGTTATCTTCTTCAATCATCTTAATTAGCACATAGATAATCTTAACAACAGCAGCCCATAAAAAGAGAGAACGATTTCTTATGCCATGTCAATTACTATCTTGTAGATTTCCTCTAAAAAAAGACAACCAACACATGATTAACCTTAAACACAACCATTAACATGATTTAATTATCGTAGGCAGTAGATATAACTTGCACTCCCCAACTGGTTTAGCTCACAACACAATAGGAGTTGTATTCTCTTCTTGAATCAACTTTTCTATTCAAGTTGGCGTGTAAAAACTTGTATTTCCCTTGAAACTCTAATATATATGAAGGAGGGACTGATTCTTAACTTAATAAAAAACAATAATATGAATTCTGAGGTTACTTCACTTGAAGAATCTTCCACAACAACCACAAGATGAAGGATTATGATCTAGCAAGCACCATGGTATCTCTAGCGTTGGAGTCATGATTTTCTCTTTGGTTTTCACTCTAGAATCATGTAGACTGC
Organism: Nicotiana knightiana; assembly: GCA_005239525.1. NCBI lineage: Eukaryota > Viridiplantae > Streptophyta > Magnoliopsida > Solanales > Solanaceae > Nicotiana > Nicotiana knightiana. Next base: position 40,954 of record ML372509.1, read on the forward strand.
TTTGAGAGGGTTTTGGGAGAGTATAGGGTCTGGTTGGGTTCGAATAATTACCCTAAATGAGACTTCACCCAATCTTTAAAGGTTGGATAATCACCCACCACCTAAGTGGGTCCCACAAAAGCTGCTTGCGCAGTCTCGTGAAAATGCGAATATCTCTCTATTCCGTTGTTGTATGAATGAATGGTTTAATAAGTTAGAAACTAGACTCGTAGAAATTCAATTTGGTATTCGTCCCTTAAATCAAAGCATATTAGGGGGAACGCTCAGTTACATTTGACCTAAGTTTCAGCACATTATGAATGTAACTTGTGATGACCTTTGCCAACTTTTCTTTGACGATTTGCTTGACTTCAAAATATGACACATGAATATCATACGACTAACATAAATCATAACATAACCTCCTTATCATGTTAATCACCCTAGTCTACCCCAAAAATATATGATATAACTTACCCTGCTTGTCGACTTTCGACAAAAAATATTTTCTTCAATTCGTTTAGCTTCTAAGACTTCCAACACTCCTAGTACTTGTTATTCATGATAAAAATATTTGTAATGTCCAAGGTAAAATGATTATCTTAGTTTATGTACTTTCAAAAATCATCTCATTTCTGAGCTTACATAAATTGTGTTACAATGTACTCTTACGTACGAAAACATGGGGTGTCACATTATTCCCCCTTTTGAAACATTCGTCCTTGAATGTTGACTGATGCGCTTATCAGTCTCAAAACCTATAGCTCTTAAGAATACTTTAATATTATCCTTGCCATCTAGGAAATTATTTTGTGAATAAATTAAAAGGCCAGGGCCTTCCCCCTTTTAGCCCTCTTTCTCAAACTACGACTTGTGGTCGAAATCCTTCAAATCTTGTTACCGTTGCTACCATCTATCATGCAGAATGTACGACTCTGACCTTGTAAGTGCACCTATCCGACTTTTCTCTCCTTTTTCCTCCAGCTGTTAGCCAATCTCTAGGCCTCTCTTTGTGAACATATACAGAACTATGACAAACTGCCCTCGGGGCATCTATAGGTGTACTGAAGTTCTTCTCTCGGTACTTTTTTGAACTTACAACCGTTTCTATAGCTTTTTTCATAGCCTTGGTTATCTATGCTTATGTCTTTACTACTTATATGTAGTTTATACTATACCATAATACTTACTTCGCTTTATTATTACCAGGGTCTGCTACCCAAATCTAGGTTAATATCTCTCTGCTTAACCTATATGTATAAATCTAAGTCCTTTAATGCTTCCGTATTACTGTTCATCTAGAGAATGACATCCTAATTTCCTCTCAAACTTTTGAATTTTCATCCATCTATTGCTGATTCACCTTAAATGCTGATCTATAATCTACCAGTGATAACTTGAAACCTCTTACGTAATATATTGTCACTAGGGCTCAGATCTCATCGGGGAACATCTGAAGTTATTTTCCTGATCCACCTAGAGAAAATACTATACTTCAATAACTATATTTTATAGCATCCCGATGTGATTCATCTTATGGGTGTATTCTTATCCCATGAAATCCATGAAAAATCTTTTCTTAAATCATTAATCAATCGAATACCTAAGCGTCATCCTCTTATCTATCAGAATTACACCCTTATTTTTCTACTAGGGAAGCATTCCATATCTTCTAAATGCACCTAGTCTTTGACTCCTCCGAGTTCATTCAAGAAATAATGAGCTTTCTATAACTTAAGGAAACCATTAGCTCTCTTTTATTGATGGGCTTAATTCTAAGGCCCTACCTATTCTTGTCACCTTCTCACTCACCTTTTCTTATCCTTACTCCTATGTACCAAAACATTTGTCGCTTTACCATACTTTAGCTTGCGACCTACACATATCTATTTATACTAATTGCAACCTTCCTTTAACTTACTAGAACCATAGATTTCCTTATGTGCCTTCTCAGTTTACTTTAAACATAAGCAATTACTTTTCCTGGTCATTCTGCCACTTGCTGCATGAGTGCTTGGCTTATTTTAGTGCCCACGATTACTGGATCTTCCAATAACTCATATGATCTCAAATATCACTTTTGATTTTTTACTTCCCGTTCATTACTCAAGATAGGTGCCTTTTTTATGGAGTACATACAATGTTGTAGTGAGATTGTTGTTACAAGATCATTTCATCTTTAGGTCACTATGCTTAGATTAAAGCCTTCATCCTTATTTCCTCAGCTAGTCTTTCGTTGTAGTACTTAGGGGAGGCCTTCTGACTCTTGTAAAGCCGCAAGCTTATTACACCATATACCCGACATAATTTTTGATGTTATTGCTTGCCTATATTTATCCATAATTACTTACCTCCGCGCCCTTGTGCTCGTAAAGTTGCTTGTAAGCTGAATTTTCTTTACTGTCTTCCTAATGGCACTCTCTTTTATTTCCGTAACATTTATACAATACCTTTAACTAACCAAATCCTATATGAATATTTCTCAAGGACTACGATGTCATATCTGCGAGACTTAATTTACTATGTTGGGGTTCACTCCGTTTATCTTGCATGATCTACTGATTTATCTATATCCTCTTGTCTAGCCATAATCTATATCCTCTTGTCTAGACATAACTAGGCTCTTCCTAAATCAACTACTAACTACTCGTTTGTCCATTCTCATATCTATATTCTGCGTAATCTCTCTTGGGTTATGTCATTTGTCTTAACTTACCTCTCTCACAGGCTCCTTATGTATCAATTATTCATTTGCACTTATATATCAATAACATCTAGTGCTGGAACCATTACTGCCTCTCCCCGTCGTCGTGCTTGTATATTTCTTTGGAGTCTTTTAGGGAAGCATCTTCCTGAATGAACTTTAAAGGTTATTCTTTTGTTGTCCATTCTATTACTGTCGGAACGCGATCTCTGAAATTGTCACGACGTCGACTATTATCAAATCCTCTGGTCCCTAATTCATGTTCGGTTTTCTCTTGTTTACTAGACCATACTAATTTCTGTTACTATAGGGGTATAACTTAGCCTTCTGGTAATCACGTTAGAGTCACCAACTCATTTCTTGAAATAAGGATATGGCCTTTGGCCTACACTATTTTATTGTCTCAAGGCGTGTCACCTCTTGTATTTTCCTTCACTTGACTATAGACTTTGTCATCGTGTCATATTTTGATTTACCGTTATCACCCATTTATCACATCTTTCTCATAATTCTTCATTTACTTTCTTCTTATTCTCCTGCTAATATTTCTATCTATCGCCTTATTCTATAAACTTCAACAAAACATTCTTTCACTTCTAGCTCCTCTTGATCTGTCCACTAGCTCTTCGAGTTGCCTAGCATCCTCTCTTTACTAGGGGCAGGAGCCATACAAAGGTAAATATATATTCCTTCTAGGATTCTAGTGCCAATCTTCTAATTTTTCTTGGACATTCTAGTATTTCATATCCAAATGCACTATTCTAGAGTGCACCATCGCGGTGTCCACAAGGAGAACTATTACCACGTTTGCAATATCCATTGAAAATTTGAGCTAATGTTAACAACCCATTCACCATTTTAGGTTACTTAACCCCAGTTGGATCCTGATATCCTATCCTTCTCTTAAACAATATCTATTATCTCCAATAGGGCATAACTAAGATTGGTGTGGCCAATTGTACATAACCCTGTTACTATTGGAGGTAAAATAGAATACATATATTTCTCTGCCTGAATTGTAAAAGCTGATAATCTTCACTAGCTGGGTACCTCGTACCCTTCTTCACCTTGCTTCTTTTACTTGTTGAAACTTATATCTATCTTCTAATTCTCTTGTTTCTTTTTAAACCATATGGGTGGATAGATATTCATGCCTTAGGGATACTTATCAAGAACATATTCTACTGAAGACCTTACATTTACTCATCATAAGCATGATGTGAAATCGAGTTCCTCTAACTCAACTCTTCCACAACCACATTTAATCTCTTATCAACTGTCTTTGTGGATGTAGGTATCGTTGTATTACAAATAAAGTAGAATTTAGGAGTTTGAATTCTTATAACTAAGCTCTACCACACGATCTAGAGTAAGAAGAAAGAGTGATAGTCCTAAATGCCACGTAGTGTCACGCCCCAAATTTCCCTCCGTAGGATGTCGTGATGACACCTAGTCTTAGGGACTAGGTAAGCCTAACATTTACTGAAATAATAAAAATAATAAATAACGACTGACGAATGCGACGTAGAAATCTATATACAAGACTTACAATCCCAAAATCGGTAGTACAAGTCATAAGATCTACTGAATTTACTAGAAAACCTACAATACAACTGTTTCGAAATAAAGATAAAACAGTGCAAGTACAATATCAGAAGGTGATAGAACGCAGCAGCAGGTTTACCTTGAGTCTCCACAACAGATACGTACAGTTAGCTAGCGATCGACTGACTTCAGCATATGTTGATCTGCATAAAAATGTACAGAAGTGTAGTAAGAGTACACCGCAGCGGTACCCAGTAAGTATCAAGACTAACCTCAGTGTAGTAGTGACGAGGGGCAGTCAAGACACCTACTAGACTAGATAACCTTGACAAGTATAAGTGGAGAACTAACAGAGTATGATATCTCTACAAAACTACGCATAATGACAACAATAATATGTTGCTTGCAATAAGAAATAGAAGCAACAATTAGCAGTAGAACACAACAAGTAATAACGCAGTAGAGTGAGTTGAACACATTTTAAGTCCGGTGAAAACAAATAAAAGAAGGACAAGTAATAACTTGATAAGAATGATCACGTTCACACAGGTTTATCCAATAATCTTCACGAGGTATCAAACCTCCAAAATGTCACAATTTACGGGTCCTAACTTGTGAACTCTAAACACTTGGCATCTTGTGCCCTTATTACAACTGCTAACCGCATGGACGGTTCACATGCCAATGGAACCATTCTCACATAGAAGACAAGTAAACGAGGGTATGTATGAATGATCAATAACATCAAGATTCATCTCTCTTTAACAAATAGGGGTGATTAATTACATGTATTCTTGTGCAAGTTTTCTATCACAGTTCCGGCCAATTAGCAAGAGTAGAGAAAATGAACGACATGTGAGAACGATTCCCACAATTTACACACGGTAAAACTCACACAGGTTAGGCACGCCACTACATAAATATCAACAACAATGCCCCCAGGCCATCACAACTCATCACAATCAATCCCCTACATAGCCCATTTTGTCCAGCCACGTGCTCTATAAAGTAAATGCCCGTCTTGTCTCGCCGCATGCGCATAATAACATTTTCTCCTTGTCACGCCACATGTGCAAATATCAATAGTAATAATAGCATGACATAAACCTCGTGCCAACACCCGAAAAAACCTCCCAATAATGTTACGTGCCAAGAACACAACATCACAATAGCCCTCGGCTCAACAAACTGAGTACAACAACAATAACTATAACAATAGCACAATAATACGACAAGTAAATCAACTCAAGCGCTTTGGATCACAAAGAGAAATAGAATGAGCTCACAACGAATAAACACAAAAGGGGAATACTAGTCCCAATAAGAACAATTCAACAAGGGAGAAATTATATGTAACAAATGATTCCAAATAAGGAAAAGGAAAATACGATAAAAAATAACTAAACTTCATTTAGGGTTGAGTGATTACGAAGAGATACAAAAAATTCAATTAAGGATAAGCAATTAGAAAAAGGATAGCATGGCAATCAAAGCGGCAACAACTTTAATTAAGGCACACAAGAGTCAAATAGGAAATAAGGGTGGATCATGAAGCAAATAAATCCCAATAAGACACGTAAAGGTGAAACTAGTAAATGGGGAAACTTAACATAGCAAAACAACTTGGTATCTAATGAATAAAAGAACCTAAGATCCCTAAAAGGTCAATCTTCCACAAATAAGCTAAAACACATATCCGTCACCTCGCGTACACGAACTTCACATGACACAATTAGCACCAAAGACTCAAATTATAAGGGGTAGTTTCTCCCCCACCAAGTTAGGCAAGATACTCACCTCAAAGAAGCTAGACTGATACTCTAAAATGGCCTTCTCAAGTGAAACAACCTCCGGACATCTCAAATCTAGCCAAAATAACTTCAAATCATAAGTAAAACTCATAAAAATCTATTTTGAATAAATAAGCTTCAATATTTTTATAAAAAACTGAAAAAAATCAACACAAAAGTCGACCCCCAGCCCGCACATCGAAACCCAAAAAAATTCATAAAATTATCCAATTCCGATTCCAATTCGTCCCTCAAATCATCGTTTTACATTTTGAAAGTTTTCTTCAAAAATTCCCATTTTCCTCAACTCAAAACACTAATTATAAGATAAAAATTAAGATGGAATCATGGAATATAATAAAATTTGGGTGAAGAATACTTACCCCAATGAATTTCTTGAAAAGCCCACGAAACATCTCCCAAAACTGAGGTGTAGAACTCAAAATATGAAGAAAATGGCCAAACCCTCGACTTATATGATTCTGCCCAGGACCTCCGCATTTGTGGACAAAGAAGCGCATTTGTTCTCTCGCATTTGCGAGTAAAAGTTAGCATCTGTGAAATCAGCTTACAGGGTCAGGGTCCATATCTGCGGACAATATAGCCACACCAGCGGCACCGCAGAAGTGCCAAAAGGAGCGCATAAGCGAACTACCTTGCATGTCCGATCGCTGGACCGTAAAAGCGTTCTCCGCTCCTGCGTGCCAGCCTTGGCAGAAGCGAGCGAGCTCCTAGGACACTATGATCGTAGAAACGACTAGGATAACGCAGAAGCGGAGCAACACTTACTCTCTAAGATGTCGCAGGTGCGAAGCACTAGAACCAAACTTGATTACAAGCATGA
>ML372510.1:0-55963 GCA_005239525.1 Nicotiana knightiana
CCGGAATCTCGTCTGTAGTCCCAATTTAAATATGCGATGCAGTACAGGGGGAAAGCTCCTGGAAATCTGTCCGTAGTCCCAATTTAAATATGTAGTGCAGTACAGGGGGAAAGCTCCCGATCTCCGTCCGTAGTCCCAATTTAAATATGCAATGCAGCCACTGAGGAAAACAACCAGAATGCGACAGAAATAACATATATTGCCACAACCGGCGCAAAAGCAAACAAGACCGAATGCAAAGTGCTATGAGCAAATCAATACAAAGACTTAAATCACAAAAGTGGTAAAAACTCACTCGTAAGAAGTAGCCACCGAAAGGAATGCCAAGCACAAAGAGAAAACAGCATAACGAGGGGAAAACAAGACAAATATAGCAATGATTCTATATATTCAAGTTCGCAACCAAGAAACCAAATCATCCCGGCAAGGGAATCAACTATAACCAATCTCACTTAGACAATTAGCTTCACCGAATAAACTCAGTTTGAACAAATGCTCAGTAAATAGGCAGCATCAAAGAATACCATCAACATGGGCGGTCATCAATTAAACCTAAGTAGTACTTAAGAGGAAAATCATTTAAATCAAAATGTACGACTCACGGGCATCCTTGACCAACGTATAGGTAATCCAATTACTTGTTAGACATTTATAGGGCGAGATTATACTAGTTTTAGTCACATAGGCAGCGTATGAAGAAAGATATAGTATAACGGTGGGAAAAACAAGGTCTTCATTTAAGTCAATTAAGATCATATAAGAAACAAGGAATGCTAGGCAAGTATTTCTAATTTGAGCAGGGAGAGATGAAACTAGAAATCAGGAATTTAAATATAACAATTTCAATTCATACGCGGGGAACATAAAGACCTAGAAATCCCTAAAGGGCAATTTATTTGAAAATAAGTCCGAGTGAACTCATCACCTCGCGTACACGGACTACAATCCACATAGAAGACTCAATCCTAAGGAGTAGGAGGTTAGGCACGATACTTACCTTGACTGCGCTAATCAACTCAAAACCACGCTCTTGCCACGAGTATCCAACTCCGGGTGGCCCAAATCTAGACAATTCGATTGCATAGTGTAAATATCATCACAAGGAAAAAAATAACTAATAAGTTCGAAGCTAATACGCGAAATTAGGAAATTCGCCCAAAAAGTTCCCCGGGCCCACGTCTCAGAATAGGGTAAAAATTTTATTTTCCGGACACCCATTCAATCATGAGTCCAAACATATGAAAATCTCTCAAATCAGATATCAAAAACCCAATAAAAACTCAATAATTTGGTCTATGAAGTTTATCAAAATTTTCCCAAATCTTCCACCCAAATTCGAATTCTAAGGACCAGATTTAAATTAGGAATCATGGAAATTGATCTAAGTAGGTTAGAAATCACTTACCCAAGTTACCCAGGTGCAAAAGTATTCAAAAATCTCCCTTCCCGAGCTCCAAAATTCGAAAGGGTGAAAATAGGCTTAAGCTCTTGAATCTGATATAATTACCCAGCAATTTCCGCACTTGCGCCCCTGGGACCGCACTTGCAGAAATACCATCGCAGGTGCGGAAACCCACTAAAAGGCCTGGGGTCACACCTGCGGTCAATTGGCCGCACCTGCGGCTCCGCATCTGCGGAAAATAAACCGCACCTGCGAGGACTGGGTGATTGGGCCAAGTCCGCACCTGCGTGTCCGCACATGCGGAAGGTCCATCGCAGGTGCGAGACACCAGAACCAACAATGGTTCAGATATCTTCCAAGTTCTAATATCACCCGATGAGCATCCGAAACATACCCGAGGCCTCGGGACCCCGTCTAACCACAAAACTTCTATAAACATTAAGTTTTGCATTTAAGGTCCGAATCACGTCAAACTAAGTCCGTTTCTTACCAAATTTTACAGATAACACATATAAATCATATCGAACTTGTACCAGGCTCCGTAATCATGATACGTGCCCGATATCGCAGGTTTCACCTCAAATTTCGTTTCAAAAACTTTTATATTTTTCAGAAAATAATTTTCTTTAAAAATTTTATTTCTGGGAGGACCTCGGAATTCGATTCCGGGCATACGCCCAAGTCCCATATTTTCCTACGGACCCTCCAGGACCGTCAAATCACGGGTCCGGATCCGATTACCAAAATCGTTGATCGAAATCAACTTTATTCAAATTTCTAATACAAAATTATCATTTTTATCAGTTTTTCACATAAAGAGTTCCCGGCTACATGCCCGGGCTGTGCACGCAAATCGAGGTAAGATAGAAGGAGGTTTTCACGACCTCGGAACACAAAATTATCTAGAAAATACGGGATGACCTTTTGGGTCATCACAATCTCCTCCTCTTAAACAAACGTTCGTACTCGAACGTGCCAAGATTCACTTTGAACTCATCCAATCACTGATTGCCCATATCCAACACACACCCGCGGGTGATCCCATGTTACCCCAACCTACATAAGCCTGATGACACCATCACAACTGCCATATAGCCTTCTCATCATCATCGATAAGGCTCATACCTCAATTCCTCACTTTCTACTCATTTCCAAAAGACCCGATTATAAATCCATATTTGGCATTAGCCTCAACCAGCTGCATCAACTCAGGTCTACGCCCATAAAGCACGACCTCACAGCATAACACATCACACATAGGCTCAATAGCACTTCTGATCACAAGAATTGCCCGAAATCAACTCAACATTGGCAATTTCTCCCACATATGGAAGAACTCTGCTTCCAAATCCCATAGTACTGATAATGATGAAATAAACACGAAGACCTCATCATTAGACACCTGAATTACCGAGTCACAGCTAACACCACCGGGCACACATCCCGCAAACTAAACTAAAGAAGCACATAACGAAATGACTGAGTATGAAAAAAAAATAGAAGCATATAAAGGTACTATCAAACAAGCCCATAGGCATAACTCTCTATCAATACTGACTTACCAAAAGCAATATAACAAGGAAGAAGCAAAGCATATGAACAACTCACAAGGATGCCAATCTAATAAAAATTCCATCACGGTACTCAGCCTAGTCCAAACATATCAAATCACAAAGAATCACGAGGGTCTCGCCCTCAACTCTATGACACATGTCGAATGTATATCATATCAATAGAGATCTCCCGCTAATTCATCTCGGCTAACAAAATCATAGCGCTCACTTACTCACGTCTCAATGGAGTATCAAATCACATCTCAAAAACAAAATACTCAGGATAATGACATAAAGCTTACCACGAGGGACAACATGGACTCACTTCCAGTTTCACCACTAGCAAGGATGAATAAAAAATGTTAGACACGGGCTACTACTCATAGAATCTCCCAACAGGAGCAAGCACAAAAATAGAGAGCAAAACATGAAAATCACTCATAAATGAAACAACAAATAATGGAAATTCGTCCTGACCAACAGGACTATAGTGAAATACAATGGTAACCCACTTTAGCACATCAAGCCATACTTGGGTGATGATATCTGGTACGACGGCCTCTAGCCTACTATATGCAACACATCAACGGGTCGGGCTTCCCTGTTTAACCAAAGAATTGGATTCTTTGCCTAAAGCTATTTTAAGAAGAACACGGGTTTCTGATAACCAAAGAATAAGATTATAATGGTAGGTAAACTCGTAAATGGAAAGCAGTAAGATGCACAAAAAGTAAGTATATTGCAATAGTAGTTCGAATGTTTTTTTTTTCTCCCATTACATGTTATATTTTTCTCCTTTATATAGGAAATTTCCTAATATAACGTCTGCCCTTTACGGGATGAGCATTAATGACTAATTATGACTCTAATGTAACGTTACAATGAATCAACCATAACTGTTGCGTGAATGTTGTGTAACGTATGGATCTCTAATTTGAAGATCTCTGAATCTGCCCTTTGTTCTGCCCAAATACACTTTTGACCGTGTCTCTTCATTTTCTCATTCAGGTTGAGACTTCTGTAGCTAATTAACTCATGGGTGTGATTTTCAGTGCCTCTTTGCCTCATACCTCTTCATAGAGTTCCGTTCAGCTGTCGTGTCTTTATTTCTCTACGTAGATTACTGAGTCATCAAGATTTATTACACGTGTGAAGCTATTTTTTAGCAATACAGATAGTTTCCCACTTACCATATATTTATCAATTAATATTTGGTAAGTGGATACTCATTTATGGCGGGAATATTTTATCGCCGCTTCACTCGAATCATTGCATCTTTTGCTGTACGTAAGCGTCGCTTGTCACTTCCATTCAGTGCTTATGCCACGTGGCATTCCTGGGTTGGTTATGCAATTGTTCAACATCTTTTAGGTCTTTCTTGCGGCTGCATCAGTCACAAAGTGACATCTTCAATTATGGTTTTCACATCATTGCTTTTTTTTTTTCCATTTTTTGACGGTTGTCTTCGAGTATAAATACCCCTTTTCCTTTTCTTTCACGAAAAACTTCTAACTTTTAAAGTTTATTTTTAAAGAACTTTTTTCTTTGCCTTTGTAGATATGTCTTCTTCAAACCAATCTAAGAGAGTCATAAACGTTGATGAATTGACACCTTCTTCCGCTCCGACTCGGAGTCGGAGGGGTGGTAGACTGAGGAGTTTAGGCTCTACTCCTTCGAGAGGCTCTTCTTCTTCCCAGATTGTTTCCCCTCCTTCTGCTAGGTCTTTAGTCTCTCCAAGATCTAGGGTTTCCAGGTCTTTTTCCAGGGGTAGAGAACATCACGAACCCCTACGTGAACCACGAGTTGATGAAATCATTCCTGCTGAGTTTACCTTCACTAGGGATAGTCAGGTTCTTGTAGATCAGTCGTTATCCCTTGATAGTGTTGATAGGTATCCCACTCTTATTACCGAAGGTTTGATTCCCCTTGTTCGCAGGGAATGTTCTTGGGAGTCTAATTTTCCCATTGTTATTCCGAATAACAATCAAAGAATAACGTCTTACAAGACGAAGCATTCTTTTGTTTACACTTATCCTTTTACTCTAGGGTTTAGACCTCCTATTGATCCAGTGATCATCGAATTTTGTCGTTTCTTCAACATTTGCTTCAGACAAGTTGGTCCTCTTGTGTGGCGGGTTGTCGCGTGTCTTAGATGTTTAGTTTCTTTAGCCTTGGTTCCTTTTACCTTTACTCACCTCATTCATCTTTATTCCCTTACCTTATTTCGTCAAGGGGTTTTCACTCTGGCTGCTAGGAGCAAAAGAGTGTTGGTAACCCCTAATAATGATAAGGATAGAGGTTGGTACCTTCGGTACGTTGCTGTGCCCACTGCTGGTTTAGTGGGCGAGGAAAATCTTCCCTTCACTGAGAAGTGGAATCGCGCACGTGAGTACATTTTAGCTCACATTTGTTATTTTTCTTCTCTTTGCTTTAAGTGTTTTATTAACACCGTAGCTATTTTCTTCCTCTTTCAACAATCATGGGTACTGTTGAGAATGTCTCCGGCATCTGTGATTGGGTAGAAAAGTTATTGTCAGTTGCTCCATTGGAGGAAAGATCTTGGAAGTACTTCTCCGGGAAGTACGGTTGGAAAGTGAAGACTCACGGTAAGTGAAACTTTTGTTTTCGCTTCTTTTCCTTACTCGAGCTTCTTTTTCTTTGTTTGTTTAACCTTTTTTCTTTTGACAGGGTTTTCTGCTCGGGGTATATCTGCTACATCCATTATGAAGATGTCTTTGGCTCAGGCCCAGGAGATTATTACTGGTTCCTCTTCTTCCAAGAGGAAAATTGGTGGGTATAGGACCTTAGAAGAAGAAGAAGAAGAAGAAGAAGATGAGGGCATTTTGGTGCACAAGTCAGATAGAAGAAGAGTGGTCTTAGATGATGAGTCTACACCCGTGGCAGTGTCTTCCGTACATGATGTTAGACCTTCTACCCCCGGGGATTCTTCTTCTTCTCTTGCACATGATTCTGTGGATCATCTATTCCACGAAGGTTTTGGCCCTGCTGTTAATGAGGCGCCTCTGGCTGTTTTTGCTCCCTCCTTTAGAGAAATATCTTAATCCGTTCCGGTTATTTCTTCTGCTCCTTTGGCCATTTCTACTCCCACTGCTGCCTTGCCCATGGCTTTCTTAGCTCCTCAAGTTTCTGTGCCTGAGACTTCTTCAGCTCCACAAATTTCATTGCACGTGGCTTCTTCATCTCAGCCTGCTTCCATGCCTCTTGTTAGAGAAGTAGGGTCTTCCAGCAAGGAGATGAGGCAAGTGCTAATTGAGGTTCCGGCTGATGGGAGCCTTTTAAGAAATCCAACCAACCGAGGTGTGGCTGAAGCCTTTGATTGGCCCAACAGAGAGGACCAAGCTAGATAGTCACAGTTCTCTTACCTGGGCTAATGAGGTTGTGCATTCCTGCTTGAAGGTAACATTCATTCTTTTGTATCTCATTCTTATACATGTAATTGCCGTATCTAATTGATTGTGTTTTTGTAAATCAATCTCATATGCACATAAATCATGAAGAGGATTTCTACCACGGAGCAAGAGCTAAAGGAGTGGCATGCTGAAGCAGGGAACTGGAAGGGGCAATATGAAAGCCTGAGGCTCGACATGGAAGCCTTAGAAGAAGAAAAGAGTACCTTGGAGCGGCAGATGAAAGTTGTGGCTGCAAAGTTGGCAGTGGAGAAGGCTTCTTCTAACCAAGCGGACAAAGACAAGAGCATTCTTAAGTATTTGTTTGTTGAGAAATTATCCCATGCCTCGGAAGAAGTTAGGAGCTCGAAAGCGTTGCTAGAGCAGAATGAGGAATACTCAGGCGAGCTTGTGCAGTCACTCACCCGGATTCAGGAGGATCTTCGCGTTGCTTTAGACAAAATCCAATCTCTGGAGGAGTATATTGTACCTTTGAGGGCTGCCCATGAAGCTGTTGAAGTTCAGAAGGATGGGTTAAGAGCTGAGCTTCAGATATGGGAGAGAGATTATGAAATTCTCGAAAAGGCGGCAACTGTCGATGTTAGTTGGGCTCACATGAATTCTCGCCTCGATACATTGACGAAAATGAGTCGGGGAGATTTCGACCGTAACGCTGAAATTGTTAAAATCAAGGAAGCCATGGAAAAGGCTCAACAAGGTTTGAATCTTTCCCCACCTGAAGGTGAGACTCCTGTTGTCCGAGCCTCTTCGTCCCAAGCTGTTCTTACTCCTTCTGCTGATGAAGAAGTCAATCCCCCTCCTCAAGAAGATTAAGATGTTATTCATCCCCTTTTTTTATCTTTGTCTCAATTGGTGGTTACCCTCAGTCCCATCGGGGGTAAATTGGGATCTCTTTAAAGTCCCCAAATGACAATTTAGGGGCACCTCAATGTATATAAAAAAATCTATACGGCTAAGTATAAGTTAATACTTAGTTTTTACTTAGCCGTTAATATATTAATGCAAGTATGACTTTTGTTTTCCGTTGAGTTTCTGTTCTACTCTTTAAGTCTTTTGCATGCTTTATTTTTCGAGGTTCTAGTTTTACCTCTGAGTTTTGCATGTCGAACTTTAGATTACTCGCACCTTTTCGTAATAGGCACGGTGTCATATAAAATGTGTGCCTTTTTGTAGTAGGCATAATTTGTGAAAGAGGGCCCTTACTGATCGACACTTAATGAAAAAGACGTCTCAACTTCATAAAGGTGTAATAATGCAATAGAGTGATAGGAATTTTTCACATGTTTAAGAATGTTACTGGGGAAAGTTTTTTTTTTTGGACTTTCACAACATTTTACATGTGTTTGATAATCGTCTAAAACACATGTTGCAACTGTTTTCTTTTAACAGATTTGATATACTCTTGTATTTTGTAACTATTTTCCGTATGTAACAGTTTTTTCGAGTTAATATAAGAGAGCAACTGTTTTTCGTTCGTAACAGTTTTTATTCAAGTTGGGGTTTCACCCGTAACTGTTTTTGTTGACAGCAGTTTTCAATAAGCATGAGAGAAATGCTCTTACATCCGTAACTGTTTTATTTGATAATAGTTTTTTGAACAATCACAAGGATTTTGATCTTTCATCCGTAACTGTTTTGAATAAGAACAAAGATGCACATTTCTTCCTCGTAGCTAACATTTTGCCTTTTAACCTGAACATGTTCGAAGGTTTTTTGGATTAGGCTTTGTGTTTGAGTCTTTAGCTCTTTCGATTTTGCTCGTATCACTTGACTTGTTGGATAGATGGATCTTCAGGCTCGAGCTTTGACTTTTTGATAGTCTTTTTTGCTTCGTCTTTGCCTTCCATACTGTATAGTCCCCCAAGTGTTTGAGCTTTGAAGAATGAAATCTCGAGCACTTGACTATTCCTTCCTTGTGGTCCTTTTCCTGAAAAGGAAAAACATACGGGACTCGAAGGTATATAGTTTTTAGATGATGACTGCTTAACCCTTTAAAACGTCCATCAGAAAGTGTAACCCTAGACCGGGAATTTAGTTATTTCCTCGCGTCTTTGCAGGTCTAATATCATCATCTGGTGATGGGTTAGCTTTATGCCTATCATCTAAAAAGGTTAGTAAAATTTCAAATGTTCAAAATAAAATCGAACGTGTGATACCTGACCGGGGGTACTTCTTTTCCTTAAAAGTAGTACTTCTTCAAGTGAATGGCATTCCAACTTGTTGGTAGGATTCTGCCGTCCATAGCTTCCAACTCGTAGGCGCCCTTCCCAGCTATGCCTCGGATTTTGTAGGGTCCTTCCCATTTTGGATTTAGCTTTCCTGCGCCTGCTTCTTTCGTTGATTGAAAGACTTTTTTGAGGACAAAGTACCCAATCTTGAAGTACTTGAGATGAGCTTTACGGCTGTAATAACGCTCTATGATTTATTTTTGAGCTACTATTCGTATCAGTGCTGCTTCTCTCCGTGGTTCGAGCAGGTCCAGATTGGTCCTCAATTCGTCATCGTTTGCTTCCTCCGTGGCTGTTGTAAGCCTTAAGCTTGGTTCGCCAATCTCTACAGGTATTAAGGCTTCTAAGCTATAGACAATCGCGAACGGAGTTTCTCCCATGGCTGTTTTTGAAGTTGTTCTGTATGCCCATAGTACCGCTGGTAACTCGTCAGACCAGTTTCCTTTGGCTCTATCTAGCCGCTTCTTTAGATTGTTGATGATGACTTTATTCGTTGACTCAGCCTGACCGTTAGCCACGGGATGGTATGGCGTTGAAGTGATCCATTTAATTTTCCAGCTTTCAAAAAATTATGTGATGTGTGAGCCTATGAATTGTGGGCCATTATCACACACGATCTCCTTTGGTATCCCAAAGCGGCATATTATGTTTCGCCATAAGAAACTTTTAACTTCCTTTTCTCGCACCTGTTTGAATGTTTCTGCCTCTACCCATTTTGTAAAATAATCAGTTAGCACGAGCAAAAATCGTATCTGTCCTTTAGATGTGGGAAGAGGTCGCACTATGTCCATCCCCCATTTCATGAAGGGCCATGGGGATATTATTGGATGCAATAATTCCGCTGGCCGATGCATGTTATTAACAAACCTTTGGCACCTGTCGCATTTGGATACGAAGTCCTCGTCCTCT
The DNA here is from genome assembly GCA_005239525.1 of Nicotiana knightiana. Classification (NCBI taxonomy): domain Eukaryota; kingdom Viridiplantae; phylum Streptophyta; class Magnoliopsida; order Solanales; family Solanaceae; genus Nicotiana; species Nicotiana knightiana. The sequence goes on from ML372510.1 coordinate 9,521, forward strand.
TCTTCCATCTTAGGCTAATAATATCCAGCTCTGATTAAGGTTTTCACTAAGGATCTCGCCCCTGAGTGATTTCCACAGTGTCCTTTGTGGACTTCTTTCATCACAAACTCCGTTTGGTTAGGTCCGAGGCATTTTGCTAGGGGCCCTCCGAATATTTTGCGATATAACGAGTTGCGAATGAGGCAGTACCGTGCAGCTTTGCAGCGAAGTGATTGAGCTGTTTTCTTGCCTTCAGGTACAGTGCCATTCTGTAAAAAATTTAGGATTTCTTTTCTCCAATAGCATTTCTTCCACGACTCTTAGCAAAATAATATTGACTGGACTACCTGGATCAATCAACACTCTTTTTACATTAGTGTCATGAATAAGTAAAGATATTACCAGAGCATCGTTGTGAGGAAGCATTAATCTACTGATATCTGCATCATCGAAGGTTATATCGTCTGCTTCCGGATTTTCACGAACCCACTTTCCGTGTGTAATTGTGAACTTCGTGGTCGTTTTGCAGACCACTCCGTTTACTTCTTCACCTCCCTGTATCACGTTGACGGTTTGTTTTGGAGATGGAGGTTTTTGGGGCTCCTGCATGTTCTTCATGTATGCATGTTTACCTTTTTCACTAAACAATTCTGTCAAATAGCCCTGTTTCAATAATTGTTCTACCTCACCTTGCAAAAATCTGCAATCTGCAGTTCTGTGTCCATGATCATTATGGAATTCACACCAAATATCTGGTTTCCTCTTATTCGGGTTCGACCTCATCTCTTTGGGTCATCAAACCTTATCACCCAAATTTCTTAACACTGAAATTAGTTCGGAGGTACTTAAATTAAAGGTGTGATCCCCAATTTGCGCATTACCTCTAGGTCGTTGATCTTGATCCCTTCTGGATCTAGATGAGAACGAGCCCGCATCTCTGCTTGGTGGTCCATAATCTGACATGGTGCTTTCGAACCTATGACGAGTTTCACGTCATAATGGTCCCAAGTAAGGATCGTACCTGTTTTCACCTGATCTCCTGTCTGATTCTGAACGTCTGGATCTGGTATAATCTTCCTCTTTCGGACGAGCAATGGTATCTTCTTCTATTCGAAGTTTAGTACTATACCTGTTATAAACATCGTTCCACGTTGTAGCTGGGAATTCTCTCAAGCTTTCCTTGAGTCTTCTCGTGGCTTCTGAGCTTTTATCATTTAGATTACTTGTGAATGCCATGGCTGCCCAATATCAGGCACCCTTGGTAGTTGCATTCTTTCTCGTTGAAACCTGTCTACAAATTCACGAAGTAGTTCCGTGTCTCCTTGTTTTATTTTAAAGATGTCCTCCATCCTTTTCTCGACTTTTTGCGCATCGGAGTGTGCCTTTATGAAAGAATCTGCAAGCTCAGCAAAAGAATCAATAGAGTTTTCAGGGAGAAGAGAATACCAGGTTAGCACCCCTTTGGTAAGTGTTTCTCCAAACTTTTTAACTAGGACCGACTCAATTTCTTATTTTGTTAAGTCGTTGCCCTTCACTCCGGTGGTAAAAGAAGTCACATGGTCGTGTGGGTCGGTTGTCCCGTCATACTTAGGTATGTCAGACATTTTAAACTTCTTTGGAATGGGTACGGGTGCTGCGCTTGGTTTCCAAGGTTGTTGAGAATATCTATCAACGTCAATGCCTTTGATAACAAGTGGTACTCCAGGAATTTGTTCGATTCGATCGTTTTGTTCCTTCACCTGTTTCTGCAAAGTTAGTAATAAAGTCTGTAATTCAGAGTTATTAGACATACCTGGTCTCACTTCGAGAGATTAATTAGGAGTATCTCCCCTTCCTAAGTTTGCCAATACAGATTGAGGATTTTCCATGGTGATGGTATTATTGGGGGTGGTATCAGTGGTGCAGGTAACGCTGCCGGTAATCCCCTCGCAAATTCTCGCAAAGCTTGGCTCACATACTCTGCAATCATTTGCTTTACCTAATCTTGTTCCCCCGTTTGATCATTATTATCGTTGTTGTTATTGGATCTTTCTGGGGATTGTTCCCTTGAACCATGTGGGGTTCCTGAAGGCGATGGAACTGGGGTTCCATTCCTTTGCTGGTTGTTGTCATTGGAGTTCGACATAGTTCAAAGGATATCGCTTGAAAAGAAAACAAAGATTATCAGATTCCTGGTAACAGAACCAATTTGTTTAACTAAAGAATTGGATTCTTTGCCCAAAGAAATTTTAAGAAGAACACGGGTTTTTGATAACCAAAGAATAGGATTATAATGGTAGGTAAACTCGTAAATGGAAAGGAGTAAGATGCATAAAAAGTAAGTATATTGCAATAGTAGTTCGAATGTTTTTTCCCCCCTTACAGGTTATATTTTTCTCCTTTATATAGGGAATTTCCTAATATAACGTCTGCCATTTTCGGTGATTGAGCATTAATGACTAATTATGACTCTAATGTAACGTTACAATGAACCAACCGTAACTGTTGCGTGATTGTTGTGTAACGTATGGATCTCTAATTTGAAGATCTCTGAATCTGCCCTTTATTCTGCCCAAATACACTTTTGACCGTGTCTCTTCATTTTCTCAATCAGGATGAGACTTTCGTAGCTAATTGGCCCATGAGTGTGATTTGCCGTGCATCTTTGCCTCATACCTCTTCATAGAGTTCCGTCCAGCTGTTGTGTCTTCATTGCTCCACGTAGATTACTGAGTCATCAAGATTTATTACACGTGTAAAGCTCTTTTTTACCAATACACTCCCCCTCTTGGGCGCCTTCTACCCACCTGAATACCCTGCTATAAAACACCTACCTAAATCTTGGAACAATCTCTGACCCTGTGGCTAACATCTCCACACTGAAAACAATCTCTCTGCCGATATGGCTGTGGAAAACATACAATACGGATCCTCTGAGACCCATGAGTACCTGTAAAAGCTCCCATGCGAAGCTGGTAATGCAAACTGAACTGGCTGACCCACGAAACCTCTACTGTGGGGGTACCCTGCTTCCATATAAAGGACTAGTGGATTTCTCCGATCTACGAGGCCTCCTTGCCTCCCTGAACCCTCACTCCTGATCTCGTCTGTCCTCTCGCTCCCAGTCCCACAAGCTCTCTAACCGGCGAGCGATCCCTACTACCTGTTGAAACGAGGCACCCGACTCTAACTCTCGAGTTCTGCTGAACCGAATATCATGCCTGAGTCCCTAAATGAATCTACGGACTCGCCTGAAGAAACCAACTGAGGTACATAACTGGCCGACTCACTGAATCTGACAGCGTACTCTAATGCTGATATGGCGCCCTAACGCAACTGCTCAAACTCCACGCGTCGAACATTCCAAGGAACTGAGGTGAAACCTCCTTCAAAACATCTCCGAAAACTGAATCCATGCTAGTGAAGCTAGCTCGGCCAGATCACCCCAACTCATATGACGCCACCGCTGATCAACCCACTACTCTGGACCTGAAACGTGACAAAAGTAATCCCGCTCGTCTCCACAATACCTGAAGTACGAAGAATATAGTGACACTCCTCCAGAAAACCCTAGGCATTATCCGCCGCCAATCCACTGAAAGATAGAAGGATGGTACTTCTAGTACCTCTAAATCTCAAGGTGCTCTTCCTCCGATGTTGCTGTCCTAACCACGAGCTGAACTGAAACCACATGTTGTGCTGCCATGACAACTGGAACCTGACCAATATGATCTCGCTGCTCTGGAGTGTAGACGGTGGGAGTCTGAACTCCTCCCCTTATCTGTGAAGCAACTAATGCACTAAAATCAACCCTCCCTGAGTCGATGTACCAATTGTACTCAAAACTGCGCTCAGGTCTCCTGAAGTCCGGGGTAGTAACAGGCTCGCCCAGTACCTGTCCCCGAACTAGAACTACTGGCAACTCCTCAACGGCTGCTCTGGTAGGCATCTTAACTGCGGCACGTGCTCCTCGTTGGCCTCTGTCTCTGACCCTTGCGACATTTGCTTCAGGGTAACATCATCAAGAACCACCGTTCGTGTCCTCACCATCGGTGAGAGAATGGAACGATAATTTCAAACTTCAAGATCAATGAACTCGCACGATAGGAATGAAGGAAGTGAAATTGTCCTAATAGTTCCTTAGCCTCTCGAAGATAAGTACAGACGTCTCCGTACCGATCCGCAAGACTCTACCAAACTCGCTTATGACTCGTAGTACCTATGAACCTAGAGTTCTGATACCAACTTGTCACGACCCAAATTTCCCTCTGTTGGGTATCGTGATGACACCTAGTCTTAGGGACTAGCTAAGCCTAATATTTTCACTGAATGAAAAAAATAATAAAGGAATTATAACAGTCTCGATATAGACATCTTGACAGAGTTTACAATTTCCCAAAACCCGGTAAATACAAGTCATAAGCCCTCTTTCTATCAAATCTAAATACAACTGTCTAAGAATAAGTAAGTACAGTTGAATAGAAATAAAACAGGAAGGTAACTCCGAAGCCTGCGAACGCAGCAGCAGGTTACCTTGAGTCTCCTCAGTAATGATCTGCGCAGCTACTAACAACAATAACTTGGATCTGCACACAAAAATGTGCAGAAGTGTAGTATGAGCACACCACAGTGGTGCCCAGTAAGTATCAAGACTAACCTCGGTGAAGTAATGACGAGGACTAGTCAAGACACCACCGGTCTAATAAGTAAAAAGGCATAAATGTATAAATGACCGAAACATAATATCTATCTAAAGGTTTTTCAATGTAATTAACGATATGATAGAATAATACGGAAGAAAATTCAATAATTATGATCAACGGATAGCATAATAGAAATACGCAAAGAGAATGGAAAGAATGCAATCCAAATGGCGGAAGTCACAACCCAATAAAAGTACTAGCAACTCAGCACTGCATCAATTTATTCACGTCAGGCCTTAGCCAATAAACTCAATAAAACTGGTCAAACCTTCGAGTGAAAACCTTTAAATCGTGAGTTTATTTTGAAAACTTTAAAGATATAATCGTTTCGGAATAGAGAAATTTCTTCTTTGAAACATACTCTCTGAATGTATATTTATATATTTTTATAAAGAGAAATCTTTAAAACATAGTCTCTTCAAATACGTGGTGTTCAAATATATTTTCCCGAATACTGCTTTTTCAAATATCATTAAAATACGTGATGTTAAAAATATACTTTCCCAAATACTGCTCTTTAAAATATCATTAAAATACGTGATGTTCAAAATATACTTTCCCAAATACTGCTCTTTCAAATATTATTTTTCTGCAAGACAAATTCTTTTCAAATATACTTTCGAAATAGAAGTCCTTCAGACATAACTTTTCCTGGAGATAATTGCTTTTCAGTTATACTTTTCAATATATATATATATTCTCCGATCCAAATCTCCTCAATAATAAAACCACCGGAACTCAGTCCGCAACTCAGAATTTGTCATGCAATGCAGCATAGGGGGAAAGCTCCCGGAATCTCGTCCGTAGTCCCAATTTAAATATGCGATGCAGTGCAGGGGGAAAGCTCTCGGATCTCTGTCCGTAGTCCCAATTTAAATATGTGATGCAGCACAGTGGGAAAGCTCCGGGATCTCTGTCCGTAGTCCCAATTTAAATATACAGTGCAGTACAGGGGAAAAACTCCCGGATCTCTGTCCGTAGTCCCAATTTAAATATGTAGTAAAATACAGGGGGAAAGCTCCCGGATCTCGGTCCGTAGTCTCAATTTAAATATGCAATGCAGCCACTGAGGAAAACAACCAGAATGCGACAGAAACAATATATATTGCCCCGGCGCAAAAGCAAACAAGACCGAATGCAAAGTGCTATGAGCAAATCAATACAAAGACTTAAATCACAAAAATGGTAAAAACTCACTCATAAGAAGTAGCCACTTAAAGGAATGCCAAGCACAAAGAGAAAACAACATAACGAGGGGAAAACAAGACAAATATAGCAACGATTCTACTTATTCAAGTTCGCAACCAAAAACCAAATCATCCCGGCAAGGGAATCAGCTATAACCAATCTCACTTAGACAATTAGGTTCACCGAATAAACTCAGTTTGAAAAAATTCTCAGTATTAGGCAGCATCAAAGAATACCATCAACATGGGCGATCATCGATTAAACCTAAGTAGTACTTAAGAGGAAAATCATTTAAATCACAATGTACGACTCACGGGCATGCTTGACCAATGTATAGATATTCCAATTACTTGTTAGACATTTATAGGGAGAGATTATACTAGTTTTAGTCACATAGGCAGCGTATGAAGAAATATATAGTATAACGGTGGGAAAAACAAGGTCTTCATTTAAGTCAATTAAGATCATATAAGAAACAAGGAATGGTAGGCAAGTACTTCTAATTTTGAGCAGGGAGAAATGAAAGTAGAAATCAGGAATTTAAATATAACAATTTCAATTCATACGCGGGGAACATAAGGAACTAGAAATCCTTAAAGGGCAATCCATTTGTAAATAAGTCTGAGTACGCACTCGTATGCGGACTACAATCCACATAGAAGACTCAATCCTAAGGAGTGGTTCCCCCCCCCCCCCCNAGGCAAGATAGTTATCTTGACTGCGCTAATCAACTCAAAACCACGCTCTTGCCACGAATATCCAACTCCGGGTGGCCCAATCTAGACAAATTGCATAGTGTAAATATCATCACAAGGAAACAAAATAACTAATAAGTTCGAAGCTAATACGCGAAATTAGGAAATTCGCCCAAAACGTTCCCCGGGCCCACGTCTCGAAATCGGGTAAAAAATATATTTTTCGGACACCCATTCACTCACGAGTCTAAACATATGAAAATCTCTCAAATTGGAGGTCAAAAACCCAATCGAACTCAATAATTTGGTCTATGAAGTTTATCAAATTTTTCCCAAATCTTTCACCCAAATTTGAATTCTAAGGACCATATTTAAGTTAGGAATCATGGAAATTGATCTAAGTATGTTCGAAATCAGTTACCCAAGTTACCCAGGTGCAAAAGTATTCAAAAATCGCCCTTCCAGAGCTCCAAAATTCGAAGTGGTAAAAATAGGCTTAAGCCCTCGAATCTGATATAATTGCCCAGCAATTTCCGCACCTACGCCCTTGGGACCGCACCTGCGGTCCCATACCTGCGGAAATACCATCGCATGTGCGAAAACCTACTAAAAGGCCTGGGGTCGCACCTGCGGTCAATTGGCCGCACATGTGGCTCCGCATCTGCGGAAAACAAACCGCACCTGCGAGGACTGGGTGATTGGGCCAAGTTCGCACCTACGTGTCCGCACCTGCGGAAGGTCCATCGCAGGTGCGAGACACCAGAACCAGCAATTGTTCAGCTGTCTTCCAAGTTCTAATATTACCCGATGAGCATCCGAAACATTCCCGAGGCCCCCGGGACCCCGTCCAACCACACGCACCAGTCATATAACCTAACATGGACTCGCTCGAGGTTTCAAACCACATAAAACAACACTAAAACGATGAATTAAACTAAAAATCCATGAAATTCCTCAAAACTTCTATAAACATTAAGTTTTTCATTTAAGGTCCGAATCACGTCAAACTAAGTCTGTTTCTTACCAAATTTCACATATAACACATAAATCATATCGAACCTGTACCAGGCTCCGGAACCATGATACGGGCCCGATATCACAGGTTTCACCTCAAATTTCATTTTTAAAAACTTTTATATTTTGCAGAAAATAATTTTCTTAAAAAAATTCATTTCTTGGACTTGGGACCTCGGGATTCGATTTCGGACATACGCCGAAGTCCCGTATTTTCCTACGGACCCTCCGGGACCGTCAAATCACGGGTCCGGGTCCGATTACCAAAATTGTGGACCGAAGTCAACTTTATTCAAATTTCTAATACAAAATTATCATTTTTATCAGTTTTTCACTTAAAGACTTCCTCGCTACACGCCTGGGATGTGGACGCAATTCGAGGTGAGATAGAAAGAGGTTTTCACGACCTCGGAACACAAAATTAGCTAGAAAATACGGGATGACCTTTTGGGTCATCACATCTTTCTTATTTTTATAATTGTTCTAAAATTTTAATTTGCAAGTTTAAAAATAAAAAAATCAAAGTAGAACTTGAAAATTAATTTAAAGTAAATAATATTATTTATTATTCAATGAAAATATGAAACGAAAGCCTTCAGAATTTGATCCTTATATGTTGGTCTTATTAAATAATTTTTTGTAACCACTTACTTTCAATTTTAAAATTTTAAAATTCAAATTTCAAATTTAAAACTTTAAACTTAAAAGTTTAAAAGTTTAATTTTATGCCTTAAAATACTTATTTCCTTAACTAAAGTTTGCAAACACTTAAGTATCAATTACTTTGAATAAGGAAAACATAATACATTTTAAAAAGATAACTCGGCCCGGTCCGGACCCGATAAGCCTGAACCTGGACGGGCCCAATTTAACCCGAAAATTCCCAACTCGCTAGTAGCCCGGTAAGCCAGCCCACTACCCACCCCGCCTACTAACCAGACGGGCTATTTTTTTTTCGTGTCTTGGCCTGACCAGCCCGTCCGGTTAACACCTTTATTTATAATACTACAACCAAATTAAGCACAAAGCATGAAGAAGCAACCAATATCCTTCGGCGCCCCATAAGTTATAGCCTCAAATCACAAGCAGGCATAGGTCAATTTCAACTAAAAAATTAGCCCATTAATACCGAACATCTCATACACCAAAGCCTAAATTATGAATGAAGAAGTACTAAATCCTTAATTGCAGCCTCAAATAATCAATACATACTATGATACTAAATGATAGTAGGCTATATAGACACTATTTACACTCTTACTGAACCATACTTTAGTGTTGTTTTAAGTGCAAAAATGACAACAAAATGCTCTAAATAGTGTTTTTATGCTTTGCAGGAAATAATCCACGTTCGGAAGATACTTAGGGGCGTTTTGGAGTCAATCACAGGAATATAAGGTCAATAAAAAAGAACCAAAGTGAAAAGAAGCAAGAAAAGGGCGAAGAATGGCTGGACTAAAGCTCACCACAGTCGACCGCGGCTAGAATGCGGTGGGCCAAACAACACGAGGCAAAACATATGCAAATCACTGCAGTCGCGCCGCGTTCTGCCGTGGTCGAGTCCTGAAACGCCCAGAAAATTCAAGGACCTAAGTGTAAAAATGGGAGAAATTAGCCTAGACCTATTTAAAACCCTATAAACTCGTCCAAGAAGTGTTAAGCTTGTTTTTAGACTCACTTTGGAGGCAAGAACAAGTGTGAGAAGACCAGGCTACAATTAGAGTATTTCTATTCTCCATCTTTTGTCATTATTTTGGGAATTATGAATTATTTTATGCTTTCTTTGTGTTTTAGCATGAGTAGCTAAACAATTCGTCTAGGGTTGATGGAACCAATTGTTAGATGAAGTTTTGACTCAATATTTTTATAATCGATCCGAGTTTAATCTAAGATTGTTCAACTATGCTTCGTATGGTGATTAATTGAATGGACCCTTGATTAATCGTGTCTAATTGCTTGGTGTTTCTTGAGAAAGAATAACAGGTTAGATTGTTGTTGAACAACACTACTTTTGGGTAATTGAAGAGAGTCATTACTTGAATTTAAAAGTGGGGTTAGAGATAACGAAATTTTGGTGGGATAGATTAGAGCTACATAAATTATCAGCTAGAGTAGTTAGAGAGAATGCTCTAGTAAATTATCGTAGTTGATCGAGAGATAACTGCAGTAACCCATAGCTCATAATCCTTATAGAATAACACGGTGAGAGTATAGCAAAAGAGTCGGAATTAGTCTAGCAATTGGGGAAATCACTTCCCTATATCTTTCTACCTTTTATTTATCTTTAATATTAATATTATTAGTTTTTAATATCAGTCCCTTTAGTTAATAAATCTAAACAATTATTGATAAAAATAATGCACCCAGAAAAGAGTCTGAGCTTACATTAGCATCACTGAGAGTTATAATAGGTAGGTTAGTTCCCTGAGGATTCGATTCCGGACTTTAAATCGAATTATATTTGCAACGACCGCTTTGTCTTTTATAAGGCATAGTTGGGCGTGATCAAATTTTGCGTCGTTGCCGGGGAACTAACAGTGTTATTTGTTACAACTTAGAAGTATCGCTAGAATTATTAGTTTAGCTCAATTTTCTACGGTGTTAAATAATTTTTCATTGAAATTCTCACGTTGAGTTCTTGTGTGATGCAGGTGTATGCCTAAAAACTCTTTGAGGACTGGTGAACTTCTTGAAGGACTCTCAGACCCCGAGAAAATATTTCGGGCATTAAACTGTGCTAACAAGAGGGACAAACACTTACCTCAACTTGAAATGGAAAACGTGGATAACGCTAACGTAAGCAACCGGGTACCTCTTGTACCAAACGATGGAGTGGTGGCACCTCTTGTGCCAGAAGCTGCACTCTATGATTGGGCACAACCAACAGCTAACAACCTGGCCACCGCCATTTCTGTACCCCAAATACAAGCGGAGACATTCCAGATCACTAACAATATGCTGCATCTTCTGCAAAATAAGGGATTGTTCTCCGTGTCACACATTGAAGATCCTTAACAACACCTGAAAAGTTTTCTGTCGATTTGTGTGACCCAAAGGCAGCCAAATGTGACCCCGGAAGCCATCAAGCTGCTACTGTTTCCTTTCTCAGTGACTGGGGAAGCTCATATTTGGCTGAATTCACTCCCAATAAACTCCATTTCCACGTGGGAGGAATTAGTCAAGCAGTTCCTGAATAAGTTCTACCCTCCCAACAAGACTGCAAGACAGATTGACGAGATATTGCAGTACAAGCAGAAGTCCACTGAGACCTTGCAGGAAACTTGGGAAAGATTCAAAGGGATGCTATGAAGTGTCCTCACCATGGTATTCTAGAACAAATTCTCGGCCAGAGATTCTACATGGGGCTAGTGGACAATTTGAAAGAAAATGTGGACGCTTCGGCTGAGGGTGCTTTTCTGAGCAAGACATTTACTGAGTGCAAAGTCCTTCTTGACTAGATGACTCAGAACAGGATGGATGATGAGAGGTACGACCCTGACACAAATAGTGCATTTAGTTCCTCTTGAACCAAATAAGTCATATGCAGAGAACATAGCCACACTCATGACTCAGATGAGTATACTGACGAAGAAGATTGACGAGATGGGTACAAAGCAATTGCATATCGTTGATACAACAAATGGAGGACTGTGTACCCCTTGCATCAATCAATTTTATGTGTATTCATGGAGTGGAGAAGGTGACAACCAGGGTCCCAGAGAAGATATGAATTATGTTAACAATTTTGGGGGTCAGAGGCAAGGAGGACAACAGTGGGGGCTAGCACCCAACCAGCAGTATAGACCTAACATACCACAACCTGGAGGTGTACGGCCACAAGGCCAAGTGGTTCCATATCAGAGACAACAGGGCTATCAGCAGCAACACCAGCAACAGCTGACATACCAACCACCTCATCAACAACAAGACATCAACATGGTGGATATCAAGGGTATGCTGCAGCAACTCATTGGCGCGAATGGTAAGATGCAGGAAAAGTTGGAAGCACACGATTCAACAATTAAGGGGATTAAAACTCAACTGGGGCAGCTATCCATGGCCTTAAATAACCGCCCCCAGGGAGCATTACCGGCCTACACAAACATCAACCCAAAATAGCAAAACCCCAATCACCTGATGGTAGTCAGTCTCCGGAATGGGAGAGATTTAGACAGGGAGCAAGAGGTTGCTCAACCCAGAAGAGAGACTATGCCAGCCACTCTAGTTCCAGTCGAGATAGATGAATCAACAGAACTCACTGAAGTGGTGGTTGAACAAGCCCAGGTTGAAAAGGGTAAAGTCAAAGAAAGTGAACAAGTTGCAGAACAAGTGGGTCCTCTTGTGCCACAAAATTCCAACAAAGAAAAACCAACAAGCAGTGGACAAAAAGTGATGCATGTACCATTCCCTCAGAGATTGGCAAAATAAAAGAAAGAGGATCAATACAGGAAATTTATGGAGATGGTTCGTCAGATTCAATTGAATATTCCTTTCATGGATGCCTTGAGGGAAATTCCAGGCTATGCAAAGATGATGAAAGACCTGATGTCGCAAAAATTTGATTTTTAGGACCTGTCCACAGTGACTCTGACACAGACATGTAGTGCGGTAGTGACTAGACCCATGGCTCAAAAGATGTCTGATCCAGGTAGCTTCACCATTCCGTGCACCATTGGGAGTTATGCTTTTGCAAAAGCATTGTGTGACTTAGGAGCCAGCATAAACTTGATGCCTTTGGTAATCTATCCAACGCTGGGCATTGGCAGAGCTAGGCCGACTTCTATTATGTTGCAACTGGCTGACCGCACAGTTAAAAGACCGACAGAGATTCTTGATGATGTGCTGGTGCAAGTGGGGAAGTTTGTATTCCCTTCGGACTTTGTCATTCTGTAATGCCAAGTAGACGAGGGGATTCCCATCATTTTGGGAAGGCTATATTTAGCCACTGGGAGAACACTGATTGATTGCGAGACTAGAGAATTAAAAATGAGGTTGAACGATGAAGAAGTGATATTCAACGTCCAACAATCCATGAGGAGACCTAGTGAATATGCAAATTTCTCCCTAGTGGAGGCGGTGGATGTGATCCTACATGATGAAGATGAGACCCTTAATTCCAAAGATCCATTGGGAGCTTGTTTGACAAATTTAGAGGAAATGGATGGAGAAGGGTTGGCAGAGTGGGTTATGACACTCGAAGGCCAAGGATTTTGGAAGAGGGAACCCCGATTTGAGCCCCTCTATTTAGAAGAAAGAGCCTCACCACCTGCAAAACCATCAGTTGAGACACCACCACAACTGGAGCTGAAGCCTCTTCCAGCCCACCTCAGGTATGCCTTCTTGGGTCCCAACTCTACTTTACCTATTATCATATCATCTGGTTTGCTAGCTGTGCAGGTTGAACAATTACTGAAAGTGTTGCAAGAGTGCAAAACTGCTATTGGTTGGACCATGACAGACATAAAAGGTATCAGCCCGGCCTTCTGCATGCACAAGATTCTTCTGGAAGAAGGGCACAAACCTTCCAGGTAACATCAACGAAGGCTGAATCCGAACATGAAAGAGGTAGTGAAAAAGGAGGTGATTAAGTGGCTGGACGGGGGCATCATCTTTCCCATCTCTGACAGCAATTGGGTGAGCCCCGTCCAGTGTATACCAAAAAAGGGCGGAATGACTGTTGTACAAAATGAGAATAATGAATTGATCTCAACTCGTACAGTCACCGGGTGGCGGATCTGCCTGGATTATAGGAAACCAAAATGCAGCCACCTGAAAGGACCATTTCCCCTTGCCATTCATTGACCAGATGTTGGACAGATTAGCTGTTCGATCCCACTTTTGTTTCTTGGACGGATACTCGGGGTACAATCAAATCTCAATAGCCCCAGAAGATAGATAAAAAATGTCCTTTACATGTTTGCATGGCATCTTTGCCTTTCGGAGAATGCCCTTTGGGCTTTGCAATGCACCGGCCACATTCCAGCGGTGTATGTTAGCCATCTTTACCGACATGGTCGAAGACATTATGGAGGTGTTTATGGATTATTTCTCCGTGGTAGGAGATTTATTCGAATATTGTCTCCATAATCTCAAAAGGGTGCTCAAACGATGTGTGGAAATAAATCTGATGCTGAACTGGGAGAAGTGCCATTTTATGGTACAAGAAGGAATAGTGCTGGGACATAGAGTGTCCAAAAAGGGGATTGAAGTAGACTATGCGAAAGTTGACATGATTGAGAAACTACCACCACCTACTTCAGTGAAAGCAGTGAGGATTTTCCTTGGGCACGCCAGATTCTACAGGCGTTTCATCAAGAATTTTTCAAAAATTGCTAACCTTTTATGTAAGCTGCTTGAAAAAGACCAGTACTTTGTGTTTTCTTATGTTTGCAGGTTGGCATTCGAGGAGCTGAAGAAGAGACTGGTGACCACACCCATCATTGTTTCACCCAACTGGGAGCAACCATTTGAACTGATGTGTGATGCTAGTGATTATGCGATAAGAGCGGTATTGGGGCAGCGCAAGGAGAAAATTATGCCCCCCATCTACTATGCAAGCAGGACGCTTAGTGGTTCACACTTGAACTACACGGTCATTGAAAAGGAAATGCTCACTGTAGTGTTTGCCTTCGACAAATTCAGGTCATATTTGATTGGCTCAAAAGTTATTGTTTATACTGACCATGCAGCCATTAGGTATTTGATAGCAAAGACGGAGTCAAAGCCCCGCCTGATTCGCTGGGTTCTGTTGCTACAAGAGTTTGACCTGGAAATTCATGACCGGAAGGGGACAGACAACCAAGTGGCAGACCACCTCTCAAGGTTGGAAGGGGCAGAAAAGAGAATAGAGGTTGGAGATATCATCGAGACCTTCCCGGATGAGCAATTACTGGAAATGACAATGGAGGAGGCACCATGGTATGCTGATATTGCTAACTACTTGGCATGTGTTATAGTACCTCACAATTTCTCCTCGATTCAAAAGAAAAAAAATTTCGGGATTGTCGTGATTATTATTGGGATGAGCCTTTATTGTTCAAAATATGTGTTGATAACATGATCCGGCGGTGTATCCCTGAGCAAGATCAACCCTCTGTTTTGCAGGACTGTCATGCTTCACCATATGGGGGACACTTTGGAGGAGTCGGAACAACAACAAAGGTACTAGAATCAGGACTATACTGGCCTACATTGTTCAAGGATGCTCATGTCTGGGTAAAAAGCTATGATGAATGTCAAAATACGGGAAACATATCCCATCGTCATGAGATGCCAATGATCACAATCCAAGAGGTGGAAGTATTTGACATGTGGAGAATCAATTTCATGGGGCCATTTGTTAGCTCTTACGGTAACAAGTATATATTGGTGGCCGTTGACTATGTCTCGAAATGGGTCGAAGCAGTTGCTCCCCCAACCAATGATGAAAAGGGGGTGACCAATTTCCTAAAGAAAAACATCTTCACCCGTTTTGGCACCCCCGGGCCATAATCAGCGATGGTGGATCTCACTTCTGCAATAGAGCGTTTGCACGCTTGTTGGAGAAGTATGGAGTTCTCCATAAGGTAGACTCACCGTATCACCCACAAACAAGGGGGCGAGTTGAAGTGTCCAATAGGGAAATTGAAAGTGTCCTCTCAAAAACAGTGAATGCAACAAGAACGGATTGGGCCATGAAGTTGGACGATGCATTGTGGGCATATCACACAGCCTTCAAAACTCCAATTGGTATGTCGCCTTACAAGTTGGTGTATGGTAAGGCATGCCACTGATGCGAGAATAAATTGCATAGTTTAACATGTGATATACCTTACATTTTATGCGCATTAATGATAAAATTACACTTGTTATGTGCTTAATGGAGTTTATTTTATGTGTAGGTGAATTGGAAATGGAAACGGAGCTAAAGGGATGCAAATACGTCAAAAATACGCAAAAGGAGACGCCCGGGCGATAGCCGGGAGTTTGGCCCCTAAATCCAGGCCCCCCCTGGCGTTAGGGGGTGTTAGGGCCATAACGCCAAGCCCCCCCTGGCGTTAGGGGGGCGTTAGAGCCCAAACGCCAGGGGTCNAGTATTTAATAAACTCGATTGATACGTTCAATTCCTCGTGGGATCGACTTTGGGCTTAATACCACAGATTTATATTTGCAACGCCCGTTTAGTCTTTATAGAAGACATAGTTGAGCGTGATCCACCTTCCGGTTGAGCTCGAAAATAAAGCACTGTGGGCACTGAGGCAGTTGAACTTGGACATGGAAACATCGGGCACCAAAAGAGTTAATGGGCTGCATGAGCTTGAGGAATTCCGGTTCCACTCATTCGAGAGTGCTCGATTGTATAAAGAAAGGATGAAATTGATGCGTGACAAGCACTTGGATCGGAACTTCAAACCCGGTGAATTAGTGCTACTATACAACTCAAGATTGAGATTGTTCCCAGGAAAGTTGAAGTCCCGATGGTCAGGTTCGTTCAAAGTAGTGCAAATGTTCCCAAGTAGAGTTGTAGAGATCGAATCAGCAGATGGGACGAACAAATTCACAGTTTTGGACAGAGGTTGAAACAGTACCTTGGTATGAGTGAAGAAAAAGAGGTCAGTGTGGTGATAACTTTGGAGGAGCCCCAATACACAAATGAGGAGTGATGGCAAGAGTCTGCGTCGTGCCGCAACGTCAAATCAAGCGCTTCGTGGGAGGCAACCCATGATTTTATTTTTGTTTTCTCTTTTGTGTTGTTGTAATTGATGTAGATGTTAATAACCCATTTACTAGTGTACAGGGCACTATGAGTGCATATTGGGAGAAGACAGGGTCAAAACACAACTCCGGTAAGGTAAAAATATGAAGAAAAAAAAAACCTAACACAACCCCACATTATTATTTCCCAATCCCTTTTAACCCACCCATTATCCCCCTCTACCCCACGTCTATTCCCCATACCCATCCCTAACTTAACACAACCTCTTCCCCTTCCCTCTTCTTCCCCAACGTTCCCCTCCTCCCTTCTCTCATTCTCCTACCCCAAACTCATCACTCTCTTCCCTCATCTCCACTACCCCCAACCACCAGGTTTCTCTCTCTTACTCTCTTCAAGTAACTCTACTAACTCCCCTCTCTCTTAATTTCTTTTCTTTGTGTTCTGTTATTTTGTATAATGTATATGTTAATGGTAGATCTCCACCATGTCTAGGTTTTTATTTTGTAAATTAACTTAGTGTGACTTGGTGGTAAGATTTGGTGTTGTTGGGTGAAAATCATATTAGTGGGTTGATGTTTTTGAGGATTGTGGTTTCCATTGAGGAGGGTTTGTACTACTATGGGTTACCATATGCATGTCTAGATCTATGCACACCACTTGTTTGAAAAATTGCCACATTGAGATAAAAAGTGGTGATGTGACCATCATGGTGGTGAAGTCTGAGTAACCACCCGGCGGTCACACAAATTGAACCTTCTCTGACAATAAACCTTGTCGTGTCAGGTACCATATCTCAATCCAGGAAACGCAGAACCCAGGTTAGTACAAGCCAGTTTGATTCTACTCGGTTTGTCTCGAAGGCTGTTGAGGGAAGATTTGAAGCAAAGGCAGCCCGGAAGATGGTGCATGAAGTACCTATTGACAGGGCCGCCCTGTAGAGTGAATGCCCAGAGATGTTCCATGAATTGAGGAGATGCCAGTTGGAGGTCTTCTTTGAGGAACCGTAGGAGGCGAATATTTTGATGGTCCGGGAATTATATGCGAATTGCCCGGAACACGCGAACCGGGTGGTCACGGTTAGAAGAACACGGGTAAATGCTTCTCTTGAAGCAATACGCCGAGCATACCAGCTACCGGTCTTCTCAGGAGCAGAGGATTACTACCAAACCTACCAGACACCACCTGTCACTTGGAACCTCATTGTTCGGTCAATCTGTTTGGGAGGGGAGCCCATATGGATAAAGAATGGCATCACTCTGAACTCCCAATCTCTCACTTGGGAAGCTAAATGCTGGCTCACCATCATCTGTAGCCGATTGCTGCCCTCCAGCAACACTACTGATATAAATGAACCTCATGCAGTGGCGATTTGTTGTTTTGTCAACCGTCATGACTTCGATGTGGCCAGGCTAATCCACGATGAAATGTTCATCATATCTCCTGAGATAGTCAAAGGGTTATACTTCCCTTCACTGGTCACCAAGATGTGTCGTGCTACAAATGTCCCCGAGAATCATTTCAAAGATGGGAAGCTCACAAAGAAGGCCCCTTTCAGGGCCAGCAAAATCGCAGTGGGAAAGAAGCAGCCTGTGCCTATTGCTGTGGATGATGAGGACGAGGTGGTGCCTGATGCCGCCCCGCCAATTCCACCTTATGATGAGGCGGGCCCATCTCGGCCTCGGCGGAGCACCTAGATGTCTACCTTGGAGCAAGATGTTGCTGGCTTACGCACCTCAGTGGATAACCTGAATGACATAGTCGAAACTCTGGCCACTCAGAGTGCAAAGTTCGAGAAGCATATAATGGCCTGGCTCCGAGCGTTAGGGTGCGCCTGTCATCTCGACCCGGCCATTGTCTCTGATGAAGACTGAACACCAGGGAAGTCTCCTTACCTCACTGTGCATTATTTTTGTTGACATGGGGACATGCTTTAATTGTGGGGTGGGGGATACTGTTTGTTGTTGTATATATAATTGTTGGTAGGTTGATTGGTTTGTTGTTAGTTGAATTTTTTTGAATATATATTGATTAGTGTTGACTTGGCCCGAAGACGGACACCTTTCGACAGGTCTCTTGAGGGTTTTGAGTCGAGAAAAAAAAATATTTACCCAGGACTCTTCCCGATGATGGACCTATTTCTTGAGGAAGTGAGTTTATAGAAAAAATAAAAAGGTTTTTCTTTGTTAGGTAGTGTATAACCCCCCCCCCCNCCACGGTCGAGTTCCGAAACGCCTAGAAAATTCAAGGACCTAAGTGTAAAAATGGGAGAAATTAGCCTAGCCCTATTTAAAACCTTATAAACTCGTCCAAGAAGTGTTAAGCTTGTTTTTAAACTCACTTTGGAGGCAAGAACAAGTGTGAGAAGAGCAGGCTACAATTAGAGTTTTTCTATTCTCCATCTTTTATCATTATTTTGGGAATTATGAATTATTTTATGTTTTCTTTGTGTTTTAGCATGAGTAGCTAAATAATCCGTCTAGGGTTAATGGAACCAATTGTTAGATGAAGTTTTGACTCAATATTGTTATAATCGATCCGGGTTTAATCTAAGATTGTTCAACTATGCTTTGTATGATGATTAATTGAATGGGCCCTTGATTAATCGTGTCTAATTGCTAGGTGTTGCTTGAGAAAGAATACCAGGTTAGATTGTTGTTGAGCAACACCACTTTTAGGTAATTGAAGAGATTCATTACTTGAATTTAAAAGTGGGGTTAGAGATAACGGAACTTTGGTGGGATAAATTAGAGCTACATAATTATCAGCTAGAGTAGTTCGAGAGAATGCTCTAGTAAATTATCGTAGTTGATCGAGAGATAACTGCAGTAACCCATAGCTCATAATCCTCATAGAATAACACGGTGAGAGGATAGCAAAAGAGTTAGAATTAATCTAGCAATTGGGGAAATCACTGCCCTAGATCTTTCTATCTTTGATTTATCTTTAATATTAAATATTGTTAGTTTTTAATATCAGTCCCTTTAGTTGATAAATCCAGACAATTATTGATAAAAATACTGTACCCGGAAAAGTGTCTGAGCTTACATTAGCATCATTGAGAGTTGTAACAGGTAGGTTAGTTCCCTGAGGGTTCGACTCCGGACTTTAAATCAAATTATATTTACAACGACCGCTTTATCTTTTATAAGGCATAATTGAACGTGATCACTAAACACCCTAAAAAAAAAAACGCTTTTGAGGCAACAACATCACCATAGTTGTTTGCCTAACCTCGGCAATGGGTTTGAAAGAAAAACTTAAGTTATAGGGGAATTACACTAGACAGACACGTTGCAATATGGCTGACGGCTCATATATGAAAATAACTTTACTAAATACCCTTTATGCCACAAGACTACTAGCTCGATCAATGCATAACAAGTACTTTTCAAACTTAATTATGTAATTTTCAACACATGATTAACTTATAGTAATAAAATTCTCATTGAAAGTGGAAAATGGAAATACAACATTTCAGCAATAGAAAAACTGACGATTAAACACTTCCGATTACATCTCATATATAGTAATAAATGGTGAGAATTCTTCAAGAAAATTTAATTTGAAATGAAGATGACACGTGATTTGTCATCTCTATCTTCAAAGTTGAGCTAGGCGACTAATATCAAAAGGGTATGCATCAGATGACTTTTGAGCTCTATATGATCTCCTCCCAACAACTATATTTGCAGCTTCAGTTGGATGAAATGCATCCCAAAATAAATATTGATTTCTATTTCTGCATGGTCTTTGGAAAGGAAGACATGTAATTTGGCCATTATTCCTTCCTACCCCACAACATCCAGCATTTGTCACACTAAGTCCTGAAATTAATAGACTCATATTAGATTAATTATAAAGAAATATTCATTATTCCATGAAAGTGAATCATTTTCTAATTAGTCATGTAATGTGAGTTTTGTTCTTAAATTAAGCTTAGAGACGAGAAAGCTTACCAAAGGCAGAGGGATTATCAATTAAGTCTTGGAAAATCCCATAAGCATCAATGTAAATGAATTTTGCATTTGGTGTATTTCTATTCAAGTTATCAACAAGTGCCTTTAGTTTGTTGTTGAATAATTGGTTTGCTACATTGATTCTTTGTACACAAGTTCTCCCATCTGGGCTGTTCTGGGCCAATGCATTTGGGCTGCACCCGATTTGACCCACTCCAATCAGGGCAAATTTCCTTGCTCCATTGTTGTATAAAATCTATGACCACAAAACATACAATTATCAAATACTTAGGAGTCGTTTGGTAGAGTGTATAAGAATAATGCTGAATATGATGTATTAGAAATGCTGGTATTAATTATGCTGACATATTTCACTTTGTTTGCTTTTGTTTACTATATTAATGTCACTTCGTTTGCTTTTGTATTTTTTTCTTTTCTTTTTTGCTTTTGTATTTGGTTGGAAAGGGGAGTAAATAAATAAATGTATATGAAAATAGGACCTACCCTTAGTTGCTGGGTGTATTGTTGAATAAGAACACTAGCATATTGTTCAGGAGTGAATTGTCTGCTCGTGGGGTAATAAAGAGGCATGAAATAATTGTTGAGATAGTCATTGCTGCCCAATCCAACAGAGTATATGCATTTGCTCAAATAATCTGCTGCTGCATTTTCATCTCCTAGTATTTGCACAACTTGTTGCACTGTGTTTCTATAATTATTCACTTGTCCAGAAAAGCTTATCCTTCCTCCCTACAAAAATTCATTAAAACAACAATTTTCAAACTGAATAAAAAAAAGAAAATGGACGAAAAAGAAAAATTGAAAAGCATGATCACAAATTTTAAGAATAAAATTGAATTTGATGAAGCTACCAGTTGTCTGCCAGTTTCATCTCTAATTCCAGCAGCTGCAGAAGCATAATTGACACCTCTGAGAATGTCTCTACCCCTAGCAGTTGCATAGGGTAGAATATAATCATTGAAGCCCAGTTGTTCCGCTGTAAATTTTAAGACATATCACAGTAAATTAATCAGAACTTTTTCCTAGCAAAAAATCTCTAAAGAGCAAAATTTACAGCAAAATATAGTTTCTTTAATTTCTTTTCCTTTTTGTTTTCCCAATTACTATCATATGAATCACCACTGTTATATACAATTTGGTTGCTCTTATATCATACTTTCTTTTTAGGTAGCTGAAAATTTTTTTTAAAAAAAGAAAGAATGTTGCTTCGGTTGTTTTAATTGGAGTTAGGAGTTACTAGTCATGTAGCCAAATTTATTAAGGGGAGAATTTGCCGCAAGTAAATAACATTTATTGTGATTTTGATTTTGGTTAACTAAAGAATATAAAAGGACAACTATGACTACGTATGTGAAGATGCCTAATGGACCAAAACTTAAATACTTGTTCTATTATTTAAAAGGAGTCAGCGACATTAAAAATTGTAAAAAAAATAAATAATAAACATATATAATTGCATACATTTGGATCCTATAGACTCATTTTGTAAGAGGTTTTCCGAGCTTAAATTGTGTTGTTATTAACTTCATACCAATCCAAACTAGAGATTTTGTCACACAAACAAAAAGCAAAGTACTGGTGAATCTGCCCTACATGACACGCACAAGAAAAAAAGAGATCGATGAGATCTTACCAATGACATCAACTGTAGTTTTTCCATTGGAAAACCTCCCCGTTGGACCATCAGGAAAATCAATACCATAAGGTAAGTAATTAGCCCTAGCTAAAGACTGAATATTGTTGTTATTCCCATTATCAACTAAAGAATCACCAAATATAAAATAACAAGGCACTTGTTGTGCATTTGCTCCATAATTTCCCAAGCTGATCAACCCTAAAACCACCACATATTGCACCACCAATATCCATCCCCTTAACTCCACGGTACCCATTCTAATTGCGAGAAGTGATAATAATGAGATGTGGGATGAAAAGTTTGGAAAATGAATGAAAATATATAGATGTTGAAAGTCAAACATAGAGAGACAAACGAGTGGGAATAGACCACCGAAAAAAACTATTGATAATACATCTAAATTTTATGTAACTTTTACAGATGAGAAGTTGGTTAGATTGCATTAAATTCACGCGGATATTAGTAGATTCTCCACAGTCATTAGACGGCCACTCACTTTTTCTCTTTTAGCTAATGTCGTCCCACTCTAAATTTTCACTTTTTGCATGGAGCTAGCTAATATCATATATACACTATGAACAAAGTTCCTTGTTCATGCATGCTACAAAAATGCCATCATCAACTCGATCACTAATTGTATATTAATGATATAGGGACCATGTCATTATTCATTATTAACACCTTAAATGATTAATGGTCTACTAATAAGCATGTACTTTTTGATAAAGCAATCTTGCACTTCAGTTGAATCGGTGCATTGTTTAATTTCCTGAATAGTTGGGTGTTGTTAAAATCAGTTCAAATACTGAAGAGCAAACAAACTTAGCTTATTAAGTTTGAGTTTAGAGGAAAAAATATACTCTAAGCAATTTAATATGGATATATTCTTTACTAGTATTTAATTCGGTGAGGAAGAAGGGGTTGGAGAGGCACGAGGAAGAAAAGGATGTGGTAAGAAATAAACTTCACATAACACATTGATGATTATAGCTAGTTACCACATGCATATATAAATTCAATTTAACATTATCTTATCTTCATATTTAATATTCAGAAACGTACCGATCGACAATGCAAAAATTAAATTCACAACCTCCCAACTACTAGGCAAGCATATAAATTAATTTTGCAATTTAAAGCGCCAAAATGCATATTGCAAAGTCTTAATCAGCTGTCATGAGCAAATCATGAAATGACCAAAGTCTTCTACAATTTTCTCAAATATTTGGTTTGACTTTACGCTTTATAGCCAAAATAAAAAAGAACCATGCATGTGAGTAATGGCCCAGAAGATAACAAGTTTCAGTAGAAGAATAGTCCATATCAATAGCAATGCTAGCTAAGAGTTAGCTAGCCATAGGAGCCAATGCCATTAATGCAAAGTTTTGGGAAGATTTAGTCATATATATATGGTGAACAAAATCTACGAATTACATAAATGGGGATAAGGAGTTCTTGTATTTATGAGGAGAAGTGATGATAGAAATTGAATAGTGGATACTCTCAAAGGCACATGATTTTGAAGAGGAAAGTAAGATACAGAAAGTTATGGGATCATTATATCGTTGACCATTTGGCCACTTTGAATTTGGTTGCGGAATTGATTTTAAAAGAAAAAAATAATTGAGGAATGGGTTCGTTGTCTAAAAAATTCAAATATAAAGTGGATCCTAATTCATCAATTGGAACTTTAGAAACACAAACAGAAAGTGGATCCTAATTCAAGTCCAACTTTTGTAGAAAGATCAGGTCCTTGACAGTCAAATTATTAATTAGTGCCACTCAGTCTTGTTCTAATAAGTTTACTTGAGTTTATGACCTTTAATTTCTTGTTAACTCGAACCGTAATAATTTGTTGATTTTGTCCACCTTTATTTGTTATTTAGTACTGTTTCTCAATGTAACGTACTAGCAGTATTAAAAATGTTTACAGAAAACATATTGAACTTTGAACAGCTACTCATCGCCTATATCTTAACTTCTGCAATATAAATCCTCTAGTCACGGTCCAAACTCTAATCTGGGAGTCATGACTGGGCAGTCCATTTTGTAAAAGCTCTTTATATATGCAACTTTTTCTTCAAGTAAGGTTTATATATACAGTGGCGCAGCTAGAAAATTCAATAAGAATGTTCAAATATATTTAAAGGGTGTTTAAGTCTATTTTGAACACCCTTTGCCAACCAAATGGTGTTGTCTATTTTTTAATCAATAACAAGTAATATTTTACATTATACGTAGTATAATTTTTCAACGAAGGGTGTAGCTTCGCCCCTGTATATATGCAATTGGATTCAGCTGATGAAGATGCCTTGGGTGGCATAAAAAAGAACAAGATCAAACTGGTATATTATACATACAAGAATTTGAAAGTTGTTGGATATTGGGTTTGTGTCGCTCATATAGACTGACCTAACTCATTTTAAAGAAGATATGATTAAAGGAAGCTACCTAGGGAAGGTTTAACTCCTAAAATTAATACTACCGCACGTTACAAAGAAAGTGGGAGGTTGGGATCATCGTGGATGAGTTTTTCGGTAGTTTTTCTCTGACAACTTCCCTTCTCTATATGATTAAGGCTCTCCTTCTTCAGAGATTCAATACTCCGTGCAATTCTCGCTACAAAAATAGAAACACACCAAAAGAAAGAAGAAGGCATCTCGTTTGTGAAAAGTATTTCGTTTCCAAGACAGACAAAGTCCGACTTGAATAATTGATCAAAGTAGGTTCTGCAATACTTCCGCTACTATTAACAGGTACACAAATCGATGATGTCATGTTACTGTTTAATCTACAATGGTATCAGAGCATTGTGTTTAATTGATTCCTAGTTTGTGACTGAAGAATTAAATCTGCATAAGATAAAAAGTTATAGTAATTAGGTGATCAATTTTCTTGTATATTGTTAGAACGAAAATTGAGTAACGAAGACATTAGAATATTTTTCTGTTATGTATTTTCTATGAAATAACCCACTGCAATCGTTAGAGATGTTGCTCTTTGTTCAATATCTCTTTTGTCTACTTCCGGCGGGAATTCTCTTTATTGGGAATCAAGAGAAAACTCGATGAAACTAATTGTGTCTTCTGCTAATATAGACAAATATTTATTGCGGTGAACATGCTTAAAATAACCTAGATACTTATCAAAGTAAACCCAGATTCGGCCAAATATTTGAAAGAACTTGAAAATCAACTAGAAGTAAGGATTAAGACCTTAAAAACTTATAGAGGGCTTGAATATCTATCAAAACAATTTGAAGAGTTGTGTAATGAAAAGGACATCACCAGACAATTAATTGTTCTTACACACTTCAATAAAATGGTGTAGCAGAAAGGAGAAATAGAACATTATTGGGCATGATAAGGTCCATGATGGCGCATGCAAATTTACCTATCTCCTTTTTGGGAGATGCATTATTGACTATAGTCTACATATTGAACAAAGTGCCTTCTAAATCAGTTTTTTCCACTTCTTATGAGCTATGGACTGGTCATAAACCAAACTTAAATGATTTACAACTTTGGGGTTTGTGCTGCATATGTAAAAGATTCTTTTAACAAGTTAGGTAAATTAGGTCCAAAAGGCAAGAAATGTATCTTAATAAGATATTCAAAATACTCCAAAGTGTATGTATTTGTTGGTGAATTAGAGTATGGAAGTCTTACTGAGATTGAATCACGAGATGTCAAATTTTCAGAAAATAATTTTCCAAAGAAGGTCGAGGTAAACAATGGAGAGCCTCTTTATTAAATGTTGAACTCAAATAGTCAGCAAGTGTTTTCTAGAACAGTTGATAATCAAATTGATTGGATCTTGTTCTTGATCCGAGTGGGAGTGGGAATTCTCAATCCCAAGATCCTACTAACGAATCTGAATTTCAACTACGAAAGAGCACCAGGAGAAATATACCCAAACACACTTATGAGATTGAAGATTACGTTTTCTTGGTATCTCCCACCGAAATAGATGATCCAAAGTCTGTGACTGATGCTTTATCAAGTCCTGGAAAAGATGAGTGGGTGAAAGCAATGAAAGAAGACTTAGAGTCCTTAAAAACCAACAAAGTATGGGATCTAGTTGACCTTCCACCTGAGCGTAGAGCCATTGGGAACAAATGGGTTCTCAAAGTTAAACACAAAGCGGATGGGTTAATAGAAAGATACAAGGCACGATTGGTGGCAAAATGTTTTACTCAAGAAGCTGAATAGATTATGAGGAAACATTTTCCCCAGTTGTGAAGTTTACCTCAAATTGCTTACTTTTGGCGATTGTTGCACATTTGCATTTGGAATTATACTGAATGGATGTGACGACAACTTTTCTCAATGGAGACCTAAACGAAAAAATCTATATGGAACAACTTGTAGGCTTCATCGTTAAAGGCCAAGAAAATAAGGCATGTAAATTGAAAATATCTATTTATGGCTTGAAGCAATCTTCAAAGCAATGTTATTTGAGATATCACAAGGAGGCGATCTCGTATAATTTCACCATGATCAATGAAGACCATTGCATTTATGTGAAGAAGTCCAATGAGATGTTTGTAATTCTTTCTCTTTACGTGGACGATATTTTATTAGGCGGAAACAATTTAGAGTATTTGAAAACTATCAAGTCATGGCTTTCAAATTCATTTGACATGAAAAATATGGGTGAGGCAAATTATATCCTTGGAGTTAAGATCCAAAGAGACCATTGCAAAAAATTATTAACTCTATCTCAAGAAACTTATATAAAGAAATTTTGGAGCGTTTTCGCATGATTATTTGCAAATCCATTGATACTTCTATAGTGAGAGGTGGAACTTTAAACCTTGAAATGTATTCCAAGACTGAAAATGAAAAGGAAGACATGTCTCGAGTTCTGTATTCAAGTTTTGTTGGGAGCTTGATGTATGATATGATATATACTCGCCCGGACATTTGTTATGTCGTAGGTCTGGTTAGCAGGTATTCAATCCAATCCTGAAAGAGATCATTGGAAAGTCGTAAAGAGAATTTTTAGATACCTGAAAGGAACTGCAGATTATTCACAATGTTACAATGAAAATAATTTAATACTTGAGAGGATATACAGATGCTGAGTGGACTGGTGACCGAAATGATAGAAAATCAACATTCGGTTATACTTTATTACTTAATGGTGGTGTTATTTCATGGAAAAGTAAGAAATAAACTTGTATATCCCTTTCGGCGATGGAAGTTGAGTTCATGACTTGTGCTTCTACGGTACACGAAGCAGTTTGGTTGAAGAGATTCTTAGAACATTTGGATATTACAAAAAACTCTCAGGGTTCCATGACTCTAAATTGTGATAGTCAAGAAGCTATTGTATACACTAAAGATCCTAATTATCACAGCAAGACCAATCACATTGACATCAAGTATAACTCTGTGAGATACATGGTAGCAAATGGAGATATAAATTTACATTACATTCCTATGCGAAGCATGATAGCTGATCCTTTTACAAAAGCAATATCTAGAGACATGTTTACGAAACATGTTATGTCTCTAGCTTTGCAAAGAATCTGAATATATTTATGTGTTGTAAAATGACTTGATTATTATAACATGCTCATCGATATTTGACTAGTTGAATTTATGCTTATATCTCGTACGCATGTGATGATGTTTTGTTGATAAAGTGTGTCGAACAAGTCACGAGATTAGCTCTCTCACAGTCCATATTCAGAATTTAATAGTACAAAAATATAGACATGCTTTCAAGTTCAATGGTTTAAGCTCAAAACAGATAAAATATGCCAAGTGGGACTGAAATGAGGAATGATACATCACTATATCTACATGTCAATTATGCATGACAACTGTAATGCAACACAGAGATAAAATTATATGCATACTCTCGGAGTATCAATTCACTTAGTCCTTCCATTCACTCAATTATCACAATCACTCAATCCTCACAGTCACTCAGTCTTCACAATTGCTCGGCACTCGCGCTCGGAACTCGCACTCAGTAGGTACCTGCGCTCACTACTAGTAAGTCAGACTCCGGAGGGACGGATCCTGCCCAAGCGCTAAAATAAGTCAATCATGGAATAAATCAATAAAGCCAGCTGCAGTGTGTAGCCCGATCCCATAAATATCCTCACAATTAGGCCCTCGGCCTCACTCAATCATCAATCTCTCCAGTCTCTCGGGCTCACAAATATCATGACAATCACCCAAACGATGATGGCATGTGTATCATTATATGGAACACAGAGACTGAGATATGATATGTAAATGATAGATGTGACTGAGTACATGATTACAAATTAAGCAAGTAATTCAATAGCAACACGACCTTTGTGTGTCCCAACAGTACCATCATATAGCCTAAGCATGATTTCTAACACGAATCACAACTCAATTTCTCTAAGACATAAAGACATATTGATAATAACAAGTCTATTTGACTACACAGTTCCACGGAATCAACCGATTCATAATTTCTACAGTGCAAGCCCACACGCCTGTCATCTAGCATGTGTGTCACCCCAACACCAATCACATACCACGTAATTTAGGGATTCATACCCTAAGAACCAAGTTTAAAAGTGTTACTTACCTCAAACCGCACAAATCTCTACTCCAACAAGCCTTTGTCTCGCGAATCGGCTTCTGAATAACTCGAATCTAGCCACAACAACTCGATACAATCAACAATAGCTATAGGAATCAATTCCATATGATAAAGTGAAGTTCTTAAGCAAAAGTCAAAAAGTCAACCCCGGAGCGGTCCGGAATCCGACAAAATTAACAAAATCTGAACACTCATTCGACCACGAGTCTAACTATACCAAAATTACTCAAATCCAATCACAACTCGACCTTCAAACCCTCAAATTAAAGCCTATGGAGTTTCTACAATTTTTTCCAATTTTTTCAACCCAAAACACTAATTAAATGATAAAAACAATGATAGATTCATGTAATTTAACCAAATCCGAGTTAGAATCACTTACCCCAATCACTTCCTTGAAAATCCCTCCAAGAATCGCCTCAATCCGAGCTCCCAAAGTCAAATTATGAGATATAACTCTAACCCTCATCTTTTATATTTAAGAGTTTTCCCAGACGCCCTTTTTCGCGGTCGCGGAAAATGCTTCGCGATTGCGAAGCACAAAATACAAGCTGCCAAAATTAACTCTTCGCGAACGCAAATAAACCCACGCGAACGCGACTCACAGGATCAACCACTGCGTGATTGCGAACCTACCCACGTGATCGCGAAGAACAAAATCGCGTGACCTCAACTTCTGTTTTCCTTCTTCGTGGACGCAACCCCCTTCACGCGTTCGTGATGCACTGAAAGCCAAAGCTTCGAGATCGTATAAACCAAAATCCCCAACTGCCCAAAAAACTCTTCGCGATCGTGATTCTCTTCTCGCGATCGCATACAAGGAAACCAGCACCAGCAAAAATC
Source organism: Nicotiana knightiana (assembly GCA_005239525.1). NCBI lineage: Eukaryota > Viridiplantae > Streptophyta > Magnoliopsida > Solanales > Solanaceae > Nicotiana > Nicotiana knightiana. Next base: position 38,821 of record ML372510.1, read on the forward strand.
AGCAGTCTTCAAGTTCCGAAATGCGCCGAACATGATCCGAATCACACCCGATGAACTAGGGACCTCAACCAAACATACCAACAAGTCTTAAAACATCATATGAACTTGCTTGAAGCGTAAAATCATATCAAACAACATTAAAACCACGAATCACGCATCAGTTCAAGCCTAATGAACTTATGAACTTCTAATTTTCAAAACTAATGTCGAAATATACCAAACCAACTCCGATTGACCTCAAATTTTGCACACAAGTCATAATGATATAATAGACATATTCCAACTTCCGGAACCAAAATCCGAGCCTGGTAACCACAAAGTAAACTCTCGTTCAAACTTCTCACTCTCCAAACTTCTAATTTTCAAACTTTCGTCATTTCGAGCCAAAATCATCTACATACCTCAAAATCAATATTCGGACACATTCCTAAGTCCAAAATCACCATACAGAGCTATTGAGACCATTAAAACTCTATTCCGGACCCATTTACATATAGTCAAATCTGATCAACTCTTTCAACTTAAACTTCCAACCGTGGGATTAAGTGTCCCAATTCATTTTGAAACATCCCCGAAATCGAACTCACTACCCAGGCAAGTCACATAACAACAAATGAGCATATAATAAGCAATAAATGAGGAAACGGAGCTACAACACTCAAAACGACCGGTCGGGTCGTTGCAAAGATATCTAGTTTGTGAAAGTATTTCATTTCCAAGAGAGACGAAATCAGACTTGAGCAATTGATCAAACCAGGTTTTGCAAAACTTTCACTACTATTAACAGGTAAACAAATCGATGTACTTGTTACGGTTTAATCTACAAAAGCTAAAAGGTTCGATAAGGGATATACCTAGTTTGGATTTTGAAGAGATGGTGAGTTTGGAAACTAAATTAATGTGTGCCCGTCAAATAGGGAGGGTCCACGTCAAATAGCATTTGGGGTGAAACGCGCTTCTCGCATTGCAAACATTGACCACTCATCACATCCCCTTCAAACTTGCCTGAAGGATCTATTCTTTGTCTATGTCTGGTGTCATGCATTTTTCTATCGTGTAATTTTATTATTTTTTGTTTATTTCTAGTGTCAAGTGTAATTTTTCATGTTGCGATATCGCTAGTTAAATTTTTCTTTTTTATAGCTTTCGTTGAATTTGACAACCATAGTTTATTAAATATTTAAAAAAGACGAAAGGTTCGCACTTTTAACAAACTTAAAGGCTCAAAACTTCTCAAGATCAATAAATTTAAGGGACGATTTTTGTCATTTTCTCCGAATGGTGCCAACTACTTACTTACCTGGCTGAGTCTCATAATCATAGACTAAAGTATAGTTTCTCTTCATGCTTAACTAAAGAATGTTTATCAATGGATTCCACAAAGGAGTTTATCTTGAAGCCACTTGACCAAAAGTTGATGGGAAAGACAATTAGTGGCTTCTCTTTGACATATTGCAGTCGAGACTACATATAGTTACATTACATACGCTTGAAGCTCACTTCCTTCAAGTAAATTAATGAAGAAAGTTAAAACTATAACGACATTGTTCCACTAAGAAAGTATAATTTATTTATTAAATGCTATCAAATACACCGTTTAATGGGAAAATCTCCACACTATTTGAAACTAAAAAAATGAAATTAAAAAGCAAAGTTTTTGAACTCACATGTAGGACAAAGCTACAACATACCTCAAATAATAAAATTAATTAATAACTGATCATAGTACATTATATATGACAATTACAATAGAAAATATTATAGAAGAGGATGAGTGATTTGATTTAGCCTCATTTGTTATCTTCAGAGTTGAGCTAAGCGCTGAATATCAAAGGGATAAGAATCCGATGGTCTTTCAGCTCTGTATGATCTCCTCCCAACAATTACATTTGCAGCTTCACCTGGATGGAATGCATCCCAGAATAGGTATTCATCTCTGTTTGAGCATGGATTTTGTAGAGGAAGGCATGTTATTTGCCCATTGTTCCTTCCTACTCCACAACATCCAGCATTTGTCACTCTAAATCCTGAAAAAAATAATTTAAAGTCAAATGTCTTAGCCGATTTCCAAAACAAAAAAATAATAATAATTGATGCCGTAACATTTATGCACGAAAAGTTTTTAGAGAGAATACACTTTTATTTATTTAATTATGTGTTAAACATACATACAGAATTATTAGAAAGAAGAAATCATTACCAAATGCTGAGGGATTGTCAATTAAATCTTGGAAGATGTCATAAGCATTAATGTAGATGAATTTGGCATCTGGTGTATTGCTGTTGAAATCATCCACAATACCCCTTAGCCTAGTGTTGAATATCTGGTTTGCAACATTTATATTTTGTGCACAGGTTTTGCCGTCAGGACTGTTTTGTGCCAGAGAATTTGGGCTACAACCAATTTGCCCCACTCCAATTAAGACAAACTTCCTTGCTCCATAGTCATACAAAGTCTGAAGCAATATAATACACATATACGCGAAAGCACAATTAGAGTTAACTCGTGTGATGGGTGTGAGTTAATTTGTCGAAAATAAATAAAGAATAATTAACCTAAATAACTGTTCATTCAACCGAATTATAATAGGTAAACTCACCTTCAGTTGTTGAGTGTATTGTTGAATAAGAACATCAGCATATTGCTCAGGATTGAATTGTCTGCTAGTGGAGTAATAAAGAGGCATGAAATAATTATTGAGATAGTCATTGCTGCCCAATCCAACAGAGTAAATGCACTTGCTCAAATAATTTGCAGCTGAATCTTCATCTCCCAGTATTTGCACCACTTGTTGCACTGTGTTCCTGTAATTATTTACCTGTGCAGCAAAGCTAATCCTCGCTCCCTATAAAGATGTTGTAAACAGAAATTCAGAAATGTGAAGATAAATGTCTTATCAATGTATAAAAAACCAGGAATATAATTACCAATTGCTGGCCAGTTTCTTCTCTAATTCCAGCAGCTGCAGATGCATAATTGACCCCTCTGAGTATGTCTTCACCCCTTGCAGCTGCATAGGGTGGAATATAATCCTCGAACCCCAAAAGCTCAGCTGTAAATTTAAACACAATGTTTATATATATAGTAAGAATATTTGATTTATTTTGGAAAAGTTAAAAAAGATAAACCAAATTGTGGAAAGGAAAGCTGAGGCTTTTATGTTACTCTTAATTTTCAACCTTCCGTTGCCTTTTCTTTTTCCTCTTTTTTTAATGGAAAGGTAGAATTATGCCTTAATAATAATCTTTAGATGTTAGGTAGAACTTAATAAGATTGGGATAGCATCATAATTAACATCCTAATCCTACACGGCTTCAGAAATTTATTAGTGTAATAAATTAGCAGACACACATATTATCACATTATGGGATAAATTAGTGTAGAAAATGAAAGGGGTGCGTGTTAATGCTTGTATAAAAATAACAAAGGTAACATAGGAATCTTTTCTACAAATGGAAGGAGCAAGTGGTATATTAAGTCTATCATAAAGAGTTTCCTTTTTTATGAGAGACAAATACAAGCCTTTCCAAACTAAAGAAATAATTAAATCCATCAATGAGGATTTATGGATTTTATATTCGTTACATGAAATTTGAATGAAACAGAAACCATAACAATATTAAGCATAGACGCTTAATCCACACACAACACGGAAAGCATATATAAGTATGTTAATAACTTGGAATAAACTACCTGCAGACTCGGCTCGTTTTGGTACCATAAATACATTAGCTAGTTGAAATAAGTCACATTACTTCTATTATTGAAAATGTTACATTACAGGGAAAAAAACACAGATCAGAGAAGACCAAGAGAGAGAAACTTACCAATGACATCAACTGTAGTTTTTCCATTGGAGAACCTCCCAGTTGGACCACCTGGGTAATCAATACCATAAGGTAAGTAATTAGCCCTAGCTAAAGACTGAATATTGTTGTTATTCCCATTATCTACTAAAGAATCACCAAATATGAAATAACAAGGCACTTGGGGATCTCCTTTTGCCCTATAATATTCCCCCAATAGTACCACATACACCATCATCCATTTCATCACTTCCCTACCCATTATCAATCCAAGAATCCTAAGTAAGAAACAGAAGGAAAAAAAGAAATTTTTTGGGACAGGGATGAGAAGCTTCAAATCAGTGTCTGGTATATATATATATATATATGTGTGTGTGTGTGTGTTGTGGTCAATAAGTGAGAGACAAAAAGAGTATTGGGAAGACTTTAATTTATGGAAAGACAATAATTAAGAGGTTAGTTGGATGCATTTAATTTCACGCGGCGGAGAAAGTCTGACGAGCAGTGAGATTCCACAGTAGTGTCATGCATATTTCCTTTTAGTTTAATTTCCAATGGCTCTGAAACTGATGTGCATGTGCATGGGACTTCAATTTCTGAACAAGGAAGAGATCGAACCAATCAGTTTTATATTGGGAGATATGAACTGTGAATACCATAGTACTAGTAGTTAGCTGCTACAGAAATCATTTTCTCAATGATTGTAAAATATGGGTTCATCAACTCCTTTATTGCACTGCTGCCAGCACTCTTTCTACTGTTTCCCTCTATGAGTGAAGTAGTTTATCAGCGCCCATTAATTCAACTCTTACATGATCATTGCCCTAAGTTGATTAAAAAGTTACCATATCTTGATTTTTAATGTTATTGTCAAAAAGCAAGGCAAGTCTTTTCTCCTATGTGGAACCGCTGTATTGGCTAGGTATGAATTGACGTAGACACTTTATTTACAGTCAACTTATACAGCGAGCTATAAAGGACGGACGAGTGACGATTGGCCTTGTGCCTAAGGGAACAAATTGTATCTGGGTACAAATAGGCCGGGACGAGTAGGCAGGGTAAGACAAAGCCCGCGGGAAAGGCAAAGCTATTAATCTACCTATGAGGTAGAGGTGGAATTTCACCTTCAAGATTTGGATTAATTCAATCTCCCGCCCCTACTTCTACTAAAGCTCCGTGAACATAGCTAAATAATACCAATGTGAATATTGTATAGTAATCCCAACGTGTTACATAAGGCAAATATTGTATAATTGTTCGATTTTCCGCAATTTTCTCCATCACTCTATGTTAATAATGAAAATATCCAGCAATTAGTGGCGGAACCAAGAATTTTGGTAAAGGGGTTCAAAATATAAAGAAGTAAACATATGAAAAAGTCAAAAGGAATTCGCATCTACTATATATATATATACATGAAAACTATTTTGGTATAATATACATAATGTAATTTTCCGGCAAGGGGTATTCTCCGCCCGTGACTCCTCCCATGCCAACAATTGCAAACATTACTTAAAATGACCATGTCTAGAAAAAAATAGAATCATCATTATGGACAAGCAATCAGTGGTGAATCCATAATTGAGTTCTGATTGTTACTATCTGTCAGCTATTTCTCCTCACACTGAGTCACTCGATCACACACGCACATACACATACTATATAGTTTGAGCTAAACACGACGAGTTTGACACGGTAGAATTTATTGAACCCATGTCACACGATTATACAAGAATAACAAGTGACTTGCCTGCTATGTGAAAGTTGAAGAGTAACTATTACTAATATATTTTTGCGATCAAGTTGTTCGAAAATGATATACATCGCTATTCAAGATAGAGAAAGCTGTACGAAGCATTAGTGACATTAAATTGCTTTGGAAAAGGTCAAGTTAATGCTCAGAACGACTTAGTCGATCAGACAGAAACAGCAAGCTAAGCTAACATGGAGGGGGAGTGGAGAAATGAATTGAGTGTTGGGATTTAATGAAGGGAAGTTATGAAGATATAGGGACCCTAGGGTATTCAATGCACGGAAAATTACCAGTCACGTGGTTTTTGAAGATGGTGAAATTAGAATGCTGAAATTTATTGCATATCGATCTACTTGCCGACATGTCTTATCTTGAGAAGGCTTTTCTTCTTTTCCTTTTTCTCTCGTTTTAGTGCGGTTGGATCAAGGGTAAAACGGACTTGCATCCAATGTTACATCAAATAAATTAGTGCAAGACGTGTTTACTCCTTTATCGGTTAACTATGGTTTAATCGTTGTATTTTCACTTTAACCTTTTGTTTATTCTACGATTTGAATAACAATCAAACTTATATTATGGTTTTACAAATATGTGATTTCACTCAATTTCAATTGATAAATATGAAAGTAAATGACCGAATTGAACTATGAATAAATCAAACCAATATTCGAACATAGCTTCAACCTCGAGTCAAGATGCCCTCGAACTGATAAGTGCAAGAACAGTAAAGATAGAATAAACTGATGAACAATAACACAAGTAAGAAAGCAAGAGTTGTATTTATTTTGCCTCAATGAATAATGATGATTACAAATGATTAGAACTCCTCTTTATATAGTAGAGGAACTCTACTTATGGTGTAATTCTAATTATAGTAGGAAATTATATAATTGGCTAATTAACCGCTTCTTATTTGATCCGTTCCGAGATTCACGCCATGTTCCTCGACCAATCACGGATATAAGTTATCCTCGATGTTACTCGGAGTCTACCTCTCTTGGCTTCGATTAATACTGACCTCGATCTCGAAAGAGACTTCGATCTCGAACTCAATGCCCTCAGCTCTTCGATGTAACGTCCCAGTCTCGATCAAATAGTAAAATCGGGTGGCCCCAATTTCTACCATATACAGATAGTCCCCTCGTTTCTTGGAGAATAATGAAAAGAAACGAACTGAGCCTTCGATTTTTTCGACCTTGATAAAAAATGATGTCATCACCCTGATGTAAGCGATGAAAGTGACCGAAACGTCCCGTCAGTACAGTTTTCCAAACCATTAATGAGCTTCAGTTGGCGGTCGGCCACTAGTGCCGTTGAACCGTCACCGTAAATCCATAAATAAGCCTCATTCTTGTTGAATCAAACTTTACCTTCACCTTCATCTGTTCTTCTAAGCTTTTATCTCTCTCAAGTTCTTCTCTTTCATTACTCCTTAAGTTTTCACCGCTAGTCTCAAACCACCAAAACTTACTATCTTCCTCTTTTTTCAACTCGTACAAAGGCGAAAACATCTAAAACGGTTCCACAAAAGGAAAAGCTTCCTCTTCTTCTTCACGGCGGCCGGTGATAAAATGCTAGCGGATCCACTCCGATCCCTGAAGAGTGTGTTCCTGGACCGTGTGTCCTTAAGTCCGATTTCAAGATCGAGAGACCTCCATCGGTCCCTGGTCGGTGTGAGTACGTGTCAAGATATATCTTCTCGATAACCATGGGGTACCATGAGCAAATCAAGAGGGATTGCAACTGGGGAAGCAAAGAGATAGTGATCCCCTCCCCTGAAGAGAGCATTAACACCCATGTGGAAGAGTACCTAAGTGTTTTGTAATGACCCAAAAAGTCATCTCTCATTTTATAAGTCAAAACTGTGTTCCGAGGCCTTAAAAACCTTATTTTATCTTACATCATTTTGGGTGCGCATCCCGAGCGTATATCCGGGAAGCTTCTATGTGAAAATTTGAGAAAATGCTAAATTGGCCTTTAATATTGAATTTAAGTTGACTTCGGTCAATATTTTGGGTAAACGGACCCGGACCCGTGATTCGACGGTCCCGGAGGATTCGTAGGAAAATATGGGACTTGGGCATATGCCCGGAATCGAATTCCGAGGTCCCAAATCCGAGAAATGAATTTTTGAAAGAAATTGTTTTTCTGAAAATATAAGAGTTTTTGGAAATTTGGCTATATTTGAAATTTATGGTATCGGCGCCGTATTACAAAGCCCGGTACATGTTCAATATGATATTTGAGTTGTGTCTTTAGAATTTAGTAAGAAACGAAGGTTGTTTGACGTGATTCAGACCCGTATTTGTGAAATTTGAAACTTTGAAAGTTTTGAGATTTTTCTTTGATTTCTATGCTAAATTCGTTGTTTAATATGTTATTTTGGCGATTTGATCGCACGAGAAAGTCCGTAGGATATTTTTGAGGTTGTGTACATGTTTGGTTTGGAGCCCCGAGGGCTCAGGTGAGTTTCAGATAGGCGTCAGAGTGTTTTGGACTTAGAAAATTCTGTTGTAGCTGCTGTTTCTGGTGTCCTTGTTATTGTTCTCCGCGTTCGCGGTGCAACTCACATGAACGCGATGTACACATTGGGTTGGGGATGGATTTCTCTTATGAGAATGCGAGGCTTGGTTCGCGAACGCAGAGCATTGAGGGGATTGCTCTACGCGAACGTGACTGGCTACACGCGAACACGTAGCATAATGGGACCTGGGGAAGGGAAGCTTAGTTCCTCTACGCGAACGCGGCCACAGGGTCGTGAACGCGAAGGCCTAGAGGGAGGTGCCTTATACGAACGCGTGGAAGGAATCGCGAATGCGTAAGCTATTCGAGCCGCTACTTCGCGAACGCGAAGAAGGTCTGATGCCAGTGATTTAAAATAGACTAGATACGGGATTTCTCCAAAATTTTACAACTCTTTCATTGAAACTCGACCTTGGGCGATTTTTGAAGTGGGAATCCAGCACCAAATCATAGGTTCGTGTTCTTAATATCATTTATTTCAATTTCCATCAACACCCATTAGATTTCTAGGCCTAAATCATGTTCTTAAGGGTAGAAAATTGGGGATTTGGGTAGAGTTAGGGTTTTTTGAATAATTGAAGTTTATACCTCGTTTTGGGGTGGGATTCCGGAACTAATTATATAATCGGGCTCGTGGGTGAATGGATGATCGGATTTTTGTCCGAACCTCGTGTTTTGACCAAGCGGGCCCGGGGTCGATTTTTGACTTTTTAGGAAGAATGATAAAAAAGCTATAATTAAGCGTTGGGATTGAATCGTTTGGCATTTATTGATGTTATTAAGTTGAATATGTCTAGATACAAGTGAATTGAACTCAAATTCAAAAGAGAAAGCGGTAATTGAGGCTTGAGTTTGGTCGTGGAATTCTAGGTAAGTGTTTGGCTTAACCTTAGCTTGAGAGAGTAGATGTTGTGTCCTATTTGCTATGTGTAAGTATCATGTTCAACGTATATATGAGGTGACGAGTACCTATACATTGGTTTCAAGTATGCCCGTGAGTCGAATATTGTGATTTATGTGATTTTTCGTTAAGTAACACTTGAGTTTCACTTTATAGTTATCCATGTTGACGGAAATTCCTTGATATTGAACAGTGTCGAGTATTGGTTTCAGTTGAAGATGTTTATGTGAAGTCATGCACTAAGTGAGATTGGTTATAGCTGTTTTTCCCTTGCCGGAATGGTATTGATTCCACTGTTGGCTCCCTTGTCGGGACGTTATGGTTTATTTCTATTTACTTCATTATTCTCCTTGTTGGATTTCTATCATTTGATGTGTTTGGGTGAGGAAGAGTGTAAAATCACGAAGGGTGATGCTGTGTGTGAGGTTTTGAGTGAATGTTAATGCACGAAGGGTGATGTCGTGTCGATATTGTGAGTTTAAAAGCACGAAGGGTGATGACGTGCCATGATATGAGTGATAATGCACGAAGGATAATGCCATGCCATGATATTGTGAGGTAAAAGCACGAAGGGTGATGCCGTGCTGAATATATTTATTCTGATGGTGAGGACGAGAGTAAAAGAACGAAGGGTGGTGACGTGTACTTGTTTTTGTATTACTATTTATGTTGCTTAAATTGATATCTAAGTTGTGCCTTACCTCATTATTTGATATTTGTTCCCCTCAGCATGTTCTCCTTTACTTTATGCTTAATTGTTTATATCTCGTTGTATTATTTTTCTCCGTAGGGTGACGGCATGATTTTTGGCATTGTGGAGCTGCTGGTGGGAAACTTTTTGGTGTTTCCGCACCTGCAGATGGGGAACCGCAGGTGCGAGCCCACAGAAGCGGACAAGGCTCCGCGGATGCGAAAGTTGGATAGGTCAGCAAAGGTCTCAGGTGCGAGACTTGGACCGCACCTACGGAGTCGTAGGTGCGGAAAAGGGGGACCTAGCCAAGGAGCGCAGGTGCAGACGCCTGGTCGCTCCTGCGAGCCCGCAGGTGCGAGGATAGGGCCGCAGGTGCGAAATTCCGGACTTAAGTCATTTTCGCAGGTGCACATCTGGGACCGCATGTGCGAGTCTGCAGGCGCGAGAAAAAGGATCTCATGTGCGGTCATCGTTGAGTAGAACCTATAAAAAGAACCCTTAGCGAATTTTGGGCATTCTTTCACCATTGTTATTCGGGTTTGAAGCTTTTGAGGCGATTTTTAAGAGAGGAATTCATTGTTCTTCATTGAGGTTAGGATTTTGGACTCTAAAACTCGATTATATGTGATTAAGGATCAAATTATCATCGTTTAATTTATGAACATCAGTAGAAAAAGATGGATTTAGGGCTTGAGATTATGACACCTTTAAGGGATGATTTGAGGGGTCAAACAAACTCCGATTTTAGAGTTCTTTATATGTACGGAATCATGAGATGATGAGGAAAATTTTGGTATAAAATTTTTCGAGTTTCGAGACACGGGCCTGGGGGTCGGGTTTTGGCTAATTTCAGGTTTTGTGCTAAAATTGGTATTTTTCAATTGGAATTCATTCCCTTAGCATAATTTTATGAGAAAGATCTGATCTTTATAGATTTGTAGCACTCAGAAGTTGATTCGAGAGGCAAGCGGGTTGCAGAGTAGCTTTTCGGGCTAGTTTGAGGTAAGTAATATCTTTAAATCCTGTCCTGAGGGTATGAAACCCCGGACTTTACATCCTTTCACAGATTTGGAGTGATGCACACACTGGATGACGAGTGTGGGGCGTGCACGAATTGGAAATTTGGAAAAATGTACCTTTTCAGGCAATTATTGAGTTGTGAAACCACTTTTAAAGCATATGATTTATAGTATTACCGTGTTTTGATATACTTAGGTTGTAAGCCATGTTTAGGGCCTGGTGTCGATCTGTTTAACCCCAGTGCCGATCTGTTTAACCCCTTGGGGGCTATTTTACTGATATTCTCACTGCTTTGAAACTATGATTTTACACTCAGTCTTTCTTGTGAAATTGTTGACACTCCTATTTGATGATATTACTATTTATTTAAATGAAATACTATTTTGGGTCGAGAACCCCGTTTTATTTATGGCCCGAGTGGCATGTTGAGAGTGTCTGACTGAGTGAGGTCTAGGGCCAATATTGAGGATATTGATGATATGAGAGAGCCCGAGAGCCCGAGTGATTGATACCATGATTTGTCTTGTTTGTAGCGCTTGGGCTGTAGGAGCCCCTCCGGAGTCTGTACACCCCCAGTGAGCGTAGGTACCTACTGAGGCGAGTGACGAGTGATTGGGAGGCATGAGTGACTGTGAGGTGTTGAGTAACTGTTACTGAGTGATTGTGAGGTGCTGAGTGATTGATTTATGAGTGATGATTTGGCCCGAGGGGCGGATTTATAAGGATATTTTGCTGAGTTTTTATTATGATTCATTTCATCTTTTATACTGATATTTTGGGAATTTTACTGAGATATATTGAAAATATACTTGTTTCAAAAGGATTTTATGGAAACTAGCTTTCGAACTTATGTATACTGTATTAAGACTTGATGTTTTTCTGTTTTGTGGATTGGTGTTTTTGTGATGTGTGTTCATATACTTTAGACTGTGATTTATTTTCATTAATACTGAGTTGGCGTACTCATCATTACTCCCTGCACCCTGTGTGCAGATCCAGGTACTGGTTCGGAGAAGTAGTCGTCCGAGCTCGTTGTCATCAGCGTCCGCAGCTTATCCACTTCCCTTCTTCATTTAGTACTTTGTATTTGATTCATAGACATTATTAGGACATTAGCAGAGTTAGTTTATTTCTTAGATGCTCGTGATCGGTTGACTCCAGTCTTGGGGGATTTGGTTAGACTGTTAGATTATTATTGCGGCATAAAAATTTAAAGAAATTATTTTATACTTTGTTTGCTGATTATTATTGATTTTCGAAATATTGTAATAGATCAAATTTGTAGTTATGTGATGGTTGGCTAGCCTAGTTCCACGATAGGCGCCATCACGACCTGTTAGGATTTGGGGTCGTGACATCGGCACTAGTATGATTCGCGCAAGTGCCCTCATGAATTTCCTGTAGGACGTAGTTGGTATCTCCGAGACTCAAATATATTTCCAATGGTCCATCGAACTTCCTTCTATACAGTGCTCCATCTTCGGCCAATGTGAATCGTGCGACCTTCATACGTAGAGTCCTCGATTCCTTAGGATCCGACGGAAGCTTACCATTATTTAGGTACTCGATATATTTATTCTTCCAATCCTAGTTCCGACTTGTGGAGTTTATTTCGGCATGGCCTTCTTCGATTACTGACCTCGGAAGTTGTACGATAGTTCCCGAGCTAATTTCGTTGTCTTCGACTGATGACCCTAAATTTGCAAGGGCATCGGTCTCGCTGTTTTGTTCTTGAGGTACATGATGCATGGTCCGTTCTTTTAACCGATGTAGAGTCACCTATAGTTTGTCCAAGTACCTCTGCATTCGATCTTCTCGAACCTCGAAAATTCTGTTGACTTGGTTTACCACAAGTATGGAGTCACATTTGGCCTCGATGACCTCTGCTCCCAAACACTTAGCTTGCTCGAGACCTGCAATCATGGCCTCATACTCGGCCTCATTGTTAGTTAACTTGGAAGTTTTGATAGATTGTCTAATTGTATTATGATCACGCTCAACTATGTCTAATAAAATACTAAGCGGGCGTTGCAAATATAATCCGAGGTATTATGCCCAGAGTCGATCCCACAGGGAATTTACGTATCAAGCAAACTGTTAGAATACTCAACTGTCACTTGAGGTTATTTGAATTACTAACACTAAAGATTAAAACTAAAGATTAACTACGCTAAGGTGTAAACGATTGTAATAAAGATCTAAGGTTATGGTTTCCCCCGTCAGTGAATTTACTTCTCGGATACTTCATATAACTTGATTAGTTGTTTCTATCAATCATGAATACTCTATCTACCATAAATCTCTCTCAAGTAATTATGATAATTTACTAGACGCACTCTCTCAAGTTACGCTAGCTAGATTGCATTACAGTTCACTTTAGATTGCACCCGAGGTATCGTTATCTCTAATCCAACCTCTAAACCCTCGGTTATGACTTTCGTCTATACTCCGGGAGTGATGTTGTTCAAACAACTACCTAAATATGCACTCTCTCTCAAGTAGATACATAATAAATAGGCACAGCTAATTGATGGCCATTCAATTAACTACAACAAGAACGTAGTTGAACAAATAGAGATTAATCAACCAATCAGAACTATATTAATAACACAATAAGTTTATCCTCCAACGGGTTCTACCAAAACCCTAGATTAAAGAAGTTAGCTAAACAAATTCATAAGAATCAAATCTAAAATAACTTGCATAATTAAACTACAAAGTAATGAAGAAAAATTGTACAATTTGATGTCTTGCCGTCCGAATCCCTTCTAATCTCTTCGAATCTCCTTAGTTTTGTTTTTGGGGTCTATTTATAAGTTTAAGACAAACCATAAACGTGTAGGAGACTTCTCTTTCAACCGGGAAACACTTAAACTTGTCAAAACTCGAAATTGACCAGAACCAGGAGACTAGGCGTTTTGGCTCTAAGGCCTGGATAAGGCCAAGCCAGGCCTGGCTTTAGGAGGCTAACGCCCCCCCTAACGCCAGGGCCAGCCTGGATTTAGAAGGAAAACGCCTGGATAAGGCCAGGGTGTTCCCTCTTCGCCTCTCAAGCGTATTTTCGACGTATTTGCATCCATTTAGCTCGGTTTCCATCTCCAATTCACCTACACATGAAATAAACTCCATTAAGCACATAAAANAGCATCTATTACCTATGGGAGGCTTCAAAATGATGCCTATCTCGGACCCCTTCACGTTCGAAGCACCGTCTATGAAGAGGGTCCTCACCCCCGATGATATACTCGATTTTAATAATAGTTCCTTTTTTACCTCGGCTACGAGGGCTGGCATAAAGTCAGCCACAAAGTCAGCCACAAAGTCAGCTAAGATTTGAGACTTGATGGTCGTTCGGGGTTGATACTCGATACCGTACCCACTGATCTCGATGGCCCATTTGGCCAATAGGCCCGAGAGTTTGGGCTTATGCAAAATATACGAAGAGGATAAGTAGTCACCACACAAATTGGGTGACATTGAAAATATGGTTTTAATTTCCTAGAGGCGCTTATTAGGGCAAGCACTAATCTTTCTAAGTGTGGGTACCGGGTCTCGGCCTCACCTAAAGTTTGACTAACATAGTAAACAGGAAATTGTGTACCTTGCTCTTCTCGAACTAGGACGCCACTTACCGCGATTTCCGAGACTGTTAAGTACAAGTAGACTTGCTCGTCCGCTTTTGGAGTATGAAGCAGTGGGGGGCTCGAGAGGTACCGCTTTAATTCTTCCAATGCTTGTTGGCATTCCGGGGTCCATGCAAAATTGTTCTTCTTTTTGAGAAGTGAGAAGAACCAGTGACTTCAATCTGAAGACCTCGAGATGAATCGGTCTAGGGCGGTTATGCGCCCTGTCAATCTTTTTTCGGCCTTAACATTGTCCACGACTGTGATGTCTTCGATTTCCTTGATTTTATCGGGGCTGATCTCGATTTCCCGATTTGATACCATAAAGTTGAGGAACTTGCCCGAACCGACCTCGAATTCACATTTCTCCGGGTTGAGCTTCATGTTGCATTTCTTACGTATATCGAAGGTATCCTGCAAATATTTCAAATGGTCCTCTGCTCGCAGGGACTTAACTAGCATATCGTCAATATAAACCTCCATTGATTTACCTATTAATTCTTTGAACATTCGAACTACTAGGCGTTGATAAGTAGCACCGACATTTTTTAGTCCAAATTGCATTACATTATAACAATAGGTGTCGTACTTAGTGATGAATGAAGTCTTTTCCTAATCCTCCGGGTTCATTTGTATTTGATTGTACCCGGAGTAGGCATTGAGAAAACTAAGGATCTTGTGGCCGACCGTGGCATCGATCATGCGATCAATATTCGGCAGAGGAAAGGAGTCTTTAGCACATGCTTTGTTTAAATCCTTATAGTCTACGCACATTCTAAGTTTATTCCCTTTTTAGGGACTACGACTATGTTTGCTAACCATTCGGGATATTTTACCCCCCGAATGGATCCTATTTTGAGAAGTTTGGTTACCTCGTCCTTGATGAATGCATGTTTTACCTCGTACTGGGGCCTTCTCTTTTATTTTACTGGGCAGAACTTTGGGTCCAAGCTCAGTCGATGTGTAGTGATATCCGGTGGGATCCCTGTCATATCTAGGTGGGACCAAGCAAAACAATCCATATTATCGATACAGAATTTAATGAGTTTTTCCCTGATCTTGGGGTTAACCCCGCACCCAAGTATACCTTTCGATCGGGTAGATCCTTGATCCAGTATTACTTGCTCTATCTCTTCGACTGTCAATTTGGTGGCGTCGGAATCCTCGGGGATTATGAAGGATCGAGGGATCCAGTAGTCATCGTCCTCGTCTGTTACCTGCTTCTCTGACTGAGTCAAGTCTGGTGACTGTGGTTGCTATTTAGATTCATGTTTTCCTTTGGACTCTGATCCCTTTGTTGACGAAATCGCCGATACCGGTATTACTTCGTCGATCGCAAACATCTCTTTGGAAACATGTTGTTCCCCACACACCATTTTTACTCCATCCGGTGTTTAGAACTTCAGCATTTGGTGAAGGGTTGAGGGGAACACCCTCATGTTGTGAATCCAGGGTCTTCCGAGTAGGGTGTTGTATCTCATATCGCCCTCGACCACATGTAAATTTGTTTCTTTAATAATTCCGACTACATTTACTGGTAAGATGATTTCACCTTTATTTTTTTCACTTGCCATGTTGAAACCATTGAGAACCCGAGTTGCGGGCACGATCTGGTCCTGCAGGTCGAGCTGCTCCATGACCCTCGATCGAATAATATTGGCCGAGCTACCTGGATCAATTAAAACACGTTTAACCTGAATTTTATTCATAAGAATAAAGATTACCAATGCATCATTGAGGGGTTGTGAGATCCCCTCTACTTCCTCGTCATTGAACGACAAGGTGCCTTCTGGTACATAGTCTCAAGTTCGTTTCTCCCTGGAGATTGACACCTTGGTACGTTTGAACACGGGAACTTGTGGTACATCGACCCCACTAATGATCATATGAATTACGTGCTGTGGTTCTTCCTATTCGTTCTTCCTGTTTGCATCCCAGTCTCTAAAGTGATTTTTAGCTCGGTCACTCAAGAATTCTCGAAAGTGACCCTTGTTGAATAAATGGGCCACCTCTTCCCTTAGATGTTTGCAGTCTTTGGTTCCATGACCATGGGTTCCATGGTATTTGCATATTTTATTAGGGTTCTGATCACGCTAAACTATGTCTTATAAAAGACTAAACGGGCGTTGCAAATATAATCCGGGGTATTACGCCCAGAGTCGATCCCACAGGGAATTTACGTATCAATCAAGCCGTCAGAATATAAAACTTTTACTTAATCAGTTTTCTCTAGACTTTTGAATATCAATTGGTGATGTATTATTATTTCTACTGGCAATAATGATAAACTAACAATGACTAACAATATGATTTAAACAATTGTAATAAAGGTCTAAGGTTATGGTATCCCCCGTTGGTGAACTTACTTCTCAGATATTTCCTATAACTTGACTAATTCTTTATATCAATCATGAACATTCTATCTACCATAATTTTCTCTCAAGTAATTATGATAATTTACTAGTCGTACTCTCTCAAGTTACGCTAGTCAAATTGCATTACCGTTCACTTTAGATTGCACCCGAAGTATCGTTATTTCTAATCCAACTTCTAAACCCTTGGTTATGACTTTCGTCTATACTTTAGGAGTGGTGTTGTTCAAACAATTACCTAAATAT
Organism: Nicotiana knightiana; assembly: GCA_005239525.1. Lineage (NCBI taxonomy): Eukaryota > Viridiplantae > Streptophyta > Magnoliopsida > Solanales > Solanaceae > Nicotiana > Nicotiana knightiana. Next base: position 55,757 of record ML372510.1, read on the forward strand.
GCACTCTTTCTCAAGTAGATGCATACTAAATAGGCACAGTTAATTGATGGCCATTCAATTAACTACAACAAGAATGGAGTTGAACAAATATAGATTAAACAACCAATCAAAATTATTTTAATACCACCATAAGTTTTTCCCCCTACGGGTTCCACCAAAACCCTAGATTACGAAAATTAGCTACTCATATTCATAAATATCAAATCT
>ML372511.1:1201-11520 GCA_005239525.1 Nicotiana knightiana
TTTTAAAATACACTTTAACAAGGAAGAAGGACTGATCGCAAATACTAAATGCCTTTATTTTTAAGTCACACAACCCAAATACGAATAAGAATTCATATATATGGACATATAGTTAAGAAAGCCGACAAAATGACATATATAGATGTCAAATACCCTATTTAACCGAACGAGTGGAAAATCAACCTAATAGCATCATGAAAATACTTCAGCTACATTCCCAATGCCTTTCTCATAAGGTCTACCTAGCAATAGAATAGTAAAATACCACATTTGGCGTCTTAGGAATTTCCCAGAATTCGTGCTAAAAGGAAGGACGGAGATTAGCCTTAACATACCTTGTATATACTGTNAAACGTTGTTCCTTATGTCCTAATCTTTGCAAACACTATATATATGCAGCTTATACGCACCTATAAACAATTCATAATTGAGTTTAAATCGGCAGATTTTCCATATGACCCTAACTTGATGAAACGTCCGTAGAACTTTGTAAAAGCGATCATAAAAGAGTCTGAAGATGATTACCTTGGAAAACCAAATATAAAGCTTGAAGAACCAGCAAGAACAACAAACTCCTATCTTCCAAAAATAGCTCCAAACACAGCTAATAGAAGGGGAAAACGATTGCATAGCGTAGAGATTGCGTTTCTAGGCACGGGGGAAAACTTTAACGATAGAAAGCATTAAAAACGCACCTTAATCACTCAAGAACACCATGGAACCCTCTCTTCAGCTTTCTCACTGTTTTGGGATGAAGATGAAATTTTTTGGGGTCTTAAAAGTCAGATTTTCTGACTTATACTACTTGTTTGACCCGACCCGGTTCGCGACCCGGTTTCAGCCCGGACAGTCCGCGGTAAAAAAGTCATAACTCTTTATATCCAAACTGTACAACAAAAGTAACCATCCTACGAAAGCTCCAGGAAGAGGTGGAGCTTACCAACACACAGCTGAACCTCGAAATCCTAGCAGAGGGGTCGATCAGAGTCCCTACCTGGACCTGCACGCACAAAACAACAATGCAGTGTCCCCAAGCAACGGGACATCAGTACGAATAAAATGTATTGGTATGTAAGGGAGAAAGTAGAATCATACATAGCTGATGTAAAAAGGGTAATAGAGATACCCCTGACACTGAAACTCGGATAGCCTCCATGGCTGACATCCGACCTCATAGTAATCAAATATGCATGGTATGCTCGTGTAATCGTATGTCGTGAATACATATATATTGATGCAAATGCATGACATACCCAACCAAATGCTAGCAATGGCGGTCTCTCCCGGTAGCTAACCGGTATCATATTGCCAACCTGTGGCCATCTGTACAATATATATAGTCTTTCGGGNGTGGCGATCTCTCCCGGTAGTTAACCGGTATCATATTGCCAACCTGTGGCCATATGTACAATATATATAGTCTTACGGACAAATAGGACCCTTACCTCCGATTATAGCTCGAAGTCCATGCATAATATGCCATATATGGTATGAACTTTGAATGCACATAATAGGCCATAACAAAAACTTAGCCAATCTTGGCTCATTGGTACTTTTATTCTCATAATCTCATAATCACCTTCGTATCGCATATAAATGTCTCGTGGAACCTCATATGTTTCTTTTTTATGAGCTTGAAAACTTAACTCGACTTTTAGAAAGATAACTTAAATCTGAAGATGTTCATAAAAAGCTTAAGGTGCTTCACTTAGTCCTTATGTCCGATTTCTTGATAATTAGTAAAATAAAGTATTTAAAAAAAATCAAGTGTTTTAGTAGTTTAAACATAAAAATTATATTNTATAGTTAAGAAAGCCGACAAAATAACATATATAGATGTCGAATACCCTATTTAACCGAACGAGTGGAAAATCAACCTAATAGCATCATGAAAATACTTCAGCTACATTCCCAATGCCTTTCTCAGAAAGTCTACCTAGCAATAGAATAGTAAAATACCACATTTGGCGTCTTAGGAATTTCCCAGAATTTGTGCTAAAAGGAAGGACGGAGATTAGCCTTAACNGTCCTAAGCTTCACAAACACTATATATATGTAGCTTATATGCACCTATAAACAATTCATAATTGAGTTTAAATCGGCAGATTTTCCATATGACCCTAACTTGACGAAACGTCCGTAGAACTTTGTAAAAACGATCATAAAAGAGTCCGAAGATGATTACCTTGGCAAACCAAGTATACATCTTGAAGAACCACCAAGAACAACAAATTCCTATCTTCCAAAAATAGCTCCAAACACAGCTAATAGAAGGGGAAAACAATTGCAAAGTATAGAGATTGCGTTTCTAGGCACGGGGGCAAACTTTAACGATAGAAATCGTTAAAAACGCACATTAATCACTCAAGAACACCATGGAAACTTGTCTTCAGCTTTCTCACTTTTTTGGGACGAAGATGAAATGTTTTGGGGTCTTAAAAGTCGGATTTTCCGACTTCTACTACTTGTTTGACCCGACCCGGTTCGCGACCCGGTTTCAGCCCGGATAGTCGGCTGTAAAACAGTCATAACTATTTACTCCGATGTCGGTTTGATGTGAGGTTTTATTTGGTTGCGAACTAGACTCGTAGACCTTCAATTAGGTAAGTTGTGGGTCCCATAACTCTTTATATATTGGGAGAAATGATATTACACATTTGACCCAAAGTTTAGAAAATTTATTAGAGAAATTTACGATAACTTTTGCCGACCTTTATTTCGCAACTTGCTTGACTCCAAAAATTAACAGGTTCTAGTGGTGGCCAGAACCGCTTTTATGCACTCACAGGACGAATGGATTCAGAGGCATCCCCAGATGTTGTCTCAGGTATATTGACAATACATTCTCATGCCATTTATGCCTTGATAGATCCCGGCTCTACATTTTCATATATTACTCCATTTATTGCTGGTAAGATTGACATGAGATCTGAGTTGTTGCCACATTCAGTTGAGGTGTCTACACTAGTTGGCGACTCTATTATAGCTAATCATGTCTATCGAGGTTGTATAGTGTTAATTAATGACCGTCCAACTTCTGCTGATTTAGCTAAATTGGTCATGCTAGAGTTCGATGTCATTATGGGTATGGATTGGTTGGAAGCTTGTTATGCTAATATTGATTGTCGTGCAAAGTTGGTCCGATTTCATTTTCCTGGTGAGCCTGTCCTTGAATGGAAAGGTAATGCAGCCACGCCCAAGGGTAAGTTTATTTCATACCTTAGGGCTTAGAAGTTTATTGCTAAAGGCTGTATATACCATCTGGTTCATGTCAGGGATATAGATAAGGAGCCAACAACTCTTCAGTTGGTTCCTATTGTGAATGAATTACCGACGGTATTCCCTGACGAGCTTCCAGGAATTCCCCCCGAATGGGGAAATCGATTTCGCTATAGATTTGCTTCCTGATACGCAGCCTACATCCATTCCTCCCTAAAGAATGGCTCCTGCAGAGCTAAGGGAATTGAAGTAACAACTAAAGGACTTTCTCGATAAAGGCTTTATTTTGCCAAGTACATCCCCATGGGGTGCTCCGATGCTCTTTGTTCGAAAGAAAGATGGCTCCTTGGGAATGTGTATTGACTACATACAACTAAATAAAGTCACTATCAAGAATAAGTATCCTCTTCCATGGATTGATGACTTGTTCGACCAGTTACAAGGTGTCAAACGCTTTTCGAAGATCGACTTGTGATCCGGTTATCATCAGCTACGAGTCAGGGATATTGATATTCCAAAAACAGCATTTAGGACGAGGTATGGCCATTTTGAATTCCTTGTCATGTCTTTCGGGCTTACAAATGCCCCAGCAGCCTTTATGTATCTTATGAACCGGGTATTCAAACCATTCTTGGATGAATTTTTGATTGCGTTTATTGACGACATCCTGATATATTCACGATCGGAAGCCGAGCATCCGGGCCACTTGCGAGCTGTATTGCAGACTCTCCAAAACTACAGGTTATATGCTAAATTCTCTAAATGTGAATTTTGGCTAACTTTTGTAGCTTTTCTTAGTCATGTTATTACCGGCGATGGTATCAAGGTTGATGGCCAAAAGATTAAAGTTGTGATGACTTGGCCGAGGCCCTTGAATTCGACAGAGGTTCGTAGCTTTTTAGACTTGGCAGGGTATTACCGAAGGTTTTTGGAGGGATTTTACTCTATATCTGCACCGTTGACGAAACTGACACATAAGGGAGCTAAGTTTCGGTGGACTGAGGCATGTGAACAAAGTTTTCAGGAGCTAAAGTAAAGGCTTACTACGGCACCTCTCTTGACTCTTTTGGATGGCACCGAGGGTTATGTCGTATATTGTGATGCCTCGAGAATTGGCCTAGGTTGTGTTCTTATGCAGCATGGTAAGGTTATCACATACGCCTCCAGACAATTGTGGAAACATGAACAGAACTATCCTACGCACGATCTTGAGTTAGTCGTAGTTGTCTTTGCCCTAAAGATTTGGCGGCATTATCTATATGGGGTTCATATTGATGTTTCACCGACCACCAGAGCCTTCAGTATTTATTTAAACAGAGGGAGTTGAACCTATGACAAAGAAGATGGCTAGAATTACTAAATGACTATGATGTTGATATTTTATATCATCCTATCAAAGCTAATATTGTTGCTGATGCCCTTAGCCGGAAGTCCATGGGCAGTCTAAGCCATGTTGAAGCTGATAAGGTCAAGATGACCAAATATCTATGCCAGCTAGCTAGTTTGCAGGTGCGTTTGGTAGACGCAGAGGGTGGACGCATTCTCGTTCAGAATACGGCAAAATCTTCTTTTGTTACTGAAGTAAAAGAGCGACAACACAAGGATCTTGAGCTTATAAAACTTAGGGAAAGTATTCCACAGCAGCGACAACCTATATTTGAGCTAACTGGAGATGGAGTCCTTAGATACTAGGGCCGCTTATGTGTACCGACAGTCGGAGAGCTCCGTGCCAAGATTCTTTCGGAGGCCCATTATTCTAGATATGCAGTTCACCCCGGAGCGACAAAGATGTATCGGGACCTTCAACAGATCTATTGGTGGAATGGAATGAAAAAAAAAGAAATCGCGGAGATGGTAGCCCAATGTCCCAACTGCCATCAAGTTAAAACTGAACATCAGAGGCCTGGAGACCTAACTTAGTATATTGAGCTTTCATTATAGAAATCACTGTCTTGCCTCGCACTCCACAGAGGTATGATTCTATTTGGGTAATTATTGATAGGCTTATAAAATCTGCTCATTTCCTGCCAGTCAAGACGACATATTCAGCCGAGGATTATGCCAAGCTTTACATTTGAGAGATTTTTCTCCTTCACGGAGTGTCATTTTATATTATCTCTGATCGAGGGGCTCAATTTACAGCACATTTTTGGAAATCTTTTCAGAAGGGTCTAGGCACGCAGGTAAATCTTAGCACCGCTTTTCATCCGCAAACGGATGGACAGGCAGAGCGTACTATTCAGATAGTTGAGGATATGTTACGTGCCTGCGTGCTAGATTTTAAAGGAAGTTGGGATGATCATCTACCTCTTATTGAGTTCGCNTGTAAGTCTTAGCACCGCTTTTCATCTGCAAACTGATGGACAGGCAGAGCGTACGATTCAGACATTTGAGGATATGTTACGTGCTAGATTTTAAAGGAAGTTGAGATGCTCATCTACCTCTTATTGAGTTCGCTTATAATAACAGCTTCCAACCTAGTATTCAGATGGCTCCTTACGAAGCACTATACGGGTGGAAGTGTAGGTCCGATCAGTTGGTTCGAGGTCGGGGAAGCAGAGTTGCTAGGTCATAATTTAGTCCAGCAAGCAATGGAAAAGGTAAAACTTATTAGAGACCGGCTGCGTACAGCACAAAGTTGACAGAAGTCTTATGCATATGTTCGATGACGAGACTTAGAGTTTGATGTAGAAGATTGGGTTACCCTGAAAGTATCGCTTATGAAGGGCGTCATGTGATTTGGAAAGAAGGGGAAGCTCAGCCCCAGGTATGTTGGACCGTAAAAGATTATTCCGAGGATTGGTAGGGTGGCATACGAGCTTGATTTGCCTTCAGAATTGGAATCAGTCCATCCTGTGTTTCATGTATCTATGTTGCAGAAGTGCATTGGAGATCCATCACGTATTATGCCCATTGAGGATATTCACATTACTGAAGACTTATCTTATGCAGAGGTACCAGTAGCTATTTTAGATCGGCAGGTAAGAAAGCTTCGAACTAAAGAAGTGGCTTCCGTGAAAGTGTTATGGCGAAATAACAACATCGAGGAAATGACCTGGGAAGATGAGGAGGAAATGAGGAAGAAGTATCCCCACCTATTTACAACTTAAGGTGAGTCGCATGTAAATATTTGGCAATTATTTTTTTACAGCAACTTAATTGGATTTTAAATGACTTGAAAGTGCAATTTAAATTTCTTATTGCGAGATAGCTATACGAAGCCTAGTAACTGGAATCTTCAGAATTTGATTTATGCTTTTGCAAATTTAACAAATATAGACTCGAAAATAACGAATTCGCAGAAAAGAAATGAAAGAAAGGAATTGACNTCCTAGTAGTTGGAATCTTCAGAATTTGATTTATGCTTTGTAAATATAACGAATATAGCCTCGCAAATAACGTATTAGCAGAAAAGAAATGAGACCAAGGAATTGACTTGACCCATTCGTGGACGAATGTTCTTAAGGTGGGGAGACTGTGAGACCCCATATATTTTTTTCTCTTCTCTTACGTAATATTCGTAGACGAATGTTCACGGAGTGTCATTTCTTTTCTCTTCTCTTACCCCATATATTTCTCTTCTCTTCTCCAAACACAGCTAATAGTCCTTATACCTGATTTCTCGATAATTAGTAAAATAAAGTATTTTAAAAAAATCAAGTATTTTAGTAGTTTAAACATAAAAATTATATTTGGGATTTTTGGAAATCGACGTATCACATTAGATATTTTAAAATACACTTTAACAAGGAAGAAGGACTGATCGCAAATTCTAAATGCCTTTATTTTTAAGTCACACAACCCAAATACGAATAAGAATTCATATATATGGACATATAGTTAAGGAAGCCGGCAAAATGACATATATAGATGTCGAATACCCTATTTAACCAAACGAGTGGAATATCAACCTAATAGAATCATGAAAATACTTCAGCTACGATCCCAATGCCTTTCTCAGAAGGTCTTCCTAGCAATAGAATAGTAAAATACCACATTTGGAATCTTAGAAATTTCCCAGAATTCGTGCTAAAAGGAATGACAGAACTTAGCCTTAACATAACTTTCCAACAAACGTCTGAATGCCGATAATTCCTTCACGAACGTTGTTACTTACATCCTAAGTTTTGCAAACACTATATATATGCAGCTTATACGCACGTATAAACATTTCATAGTTGAGTTTAAATCGGCAGATTTTTCATATGACCCTAACTTGACGAAACGTCCGTAGAACTTTTTAAAAACGATCATAAAAGAGTCCGAAGATGATTACCTTTGCAAACCAAGTATAAAGCTTGAAGAACCATCAAGAACAACAAATTCCTATCTTCCAAAAATATCTCCAAACACAGCTAATAGAAGGGGAAAACGTATGCAAACCGTAGAGATTGCATTTCTAGGCACAGGGGCAAACTTTAACGATAGAAATCGTTAAAAACGCACCTTAATCACTCAAGAACACCATGGAACCCTCTCTTCAGCTTTCTCACTGTTTTGGGACAAAGATGAAATGTTTTGGGGTCTTAAAAGTCGAATTTTCTGACTTATACTATTTGTTTGACCCGACCCGGTTTCAGCCCGGACAGTCCACGGTAAAACAGTCATAACTCTTTACTTCGATATCGGTTTGATGTGAAGTTTTTTTTGGTTGCAAACTAGACTCATTGACCTTCGATTAGGGGGGTATTAGGTCCCATAACTCTTTATATATTGGGAGAAATGATCTGATACATTTGACCCAAAGTTTAGAAAATTTATTAGAGAAATTTACGATAACTTTTGCCGACCTTTATTTCGCAACTTGCTTGACTCCAAAAATTAACATGTGACCAGTGTGATATTATAATACCTCATAACACATTACTCTTAGTATATTATACACTCTTTGTCTTATCCCACAGGTGCAACTTAACATAAACCTTCTGAACGCACGGGGTGCTACCCGAGTCATTTATTTAACCACGAACCTTTGTTTAAGGGATTCCTTTGACCTAAAGCTTTAGTTTTGTTCCTTGATATTGCCACACATTTTCAGTGTTATTCTCTCAATGTGCTATACCCAATCATATATCCCTTATATAACCATGCAACGTTACGTATATTACGTAAGAGAAGAGAGAAAAAAAACACATGGGGTCCCACACAGACACTCCATGAGGGTTAAATCCATGTATTTAGCAGTGTGTCTCCGTTCTTGTCTGGGCAGCAGGAATTTGATCACAAATTCAAAGAGCAGCTTGTGCTCAGGCTTCATCTCACTCTTGTATACAACCCTAGGTTCAAGCTCCTTCTCATTTTCGCAGAAGAATCTGGTGATATTGAGAGCTAAGGCCATTCCATCTAAACAAGGCCATCTCTGCCTCGTGTAGTCTTCATAACCCTTAGGTGGAATGTCTAGAATGACTCCCAGTTTTTGAGCATCAAAGGAGACTTAAACTCCCTTGACCAATGAGGTGACCCTGCCTCCAATGACTGTGGCATTCCCCATGAACTCCACAACTTCATTTCTGACCAGCTTGCCTTCCATGCGAAGGACCATGTCCTTCCAGCCCTGCGCTGCCAGAAAATCCAGTAAATATCTCATTCCAGGCTCCTCCAAATCCATCAAAAATTTTCCCTTCAAGATTTTTATCTTGCCAAATATGGCAACTCTATCAATAGACACTTCTCCAACCTCTTTCTCTTCCTCTCCACTCCATTCTGGATCATCATTCCTCTCAACAATCTGTACTTTCTTCACCTTCTTTATCTTAGACCTTGATAACTACTGGATCAGCCTCCTCTTCTTGTTGGACCAGGTCCAACAACCCTTCATCATCAACAATAACAGGTTCCCCTACCTTTGTTTTCCCCTTCTCTGCCTTCTTTCTTTTTCTCTCTTGCAGAGCTTATTCCAATTTCTCCTCCTCCTCTCGTACAGTATTTCTCGTAGCACGTACCCTAGGAACAGGTACACCAACAGAATCAGCAGTCTTCCTTTTCTTTGAAGGAACTGAGGCTTTAGACTTTTTGGACTTTGGAGTCCTTCTCTTCTTGGGGTTTTATGAGTCCCCCGGCTTCTTCAGTGTTTCAGCCAAAGTTTCTTCCCCAGAAGAAACATGTTCATCTATTTCCTTCATTAACCTCTCCAACCCAGCAGCAGCTTCCTCAACTTCAGTAGTTCCCCCTATAACCATGACATCTTCTTCAAGATTTTCAAGAATGGGGCCACAAATTGCAAGTGTGGTACCATCCTCCCCGGATCCCTTCACATCTACTTCACCCTCGTTCTCAAGATTTTTCTCTTTCCCAAATTTTCTTTGCCTTATTGGCACTTCCATATCCACCACAGACCCCACCAACACAAATCGATTTTCAGCAGAATTCAAATCAGAGGTAACTTCAGTATTACCTTTCTCAGCACTGGATGAACCAGGTGCTTCGACTTCATTGGCTGATTTGAATGAATCATTGGATGATTCTGGTTTGGAGCCTTCCTCAGCACGTAACAATTCTTCCAAGAATATTTCTCTTAAACCAGAAGCCATAGATTTGCGTGCAAGAACCTTAACACGACGGGCTTTGGGGGCTGGGGTAGGGTTTGGTGTGAGTTCAGGAATTGTAGAGTGTTCTGGGGTTGATGATTTTTCAGGAGACTCGGAACTATAAACTGAGGGTGAGTTTGAGTTGGATTCATAGTTTCCCCCATCATAATATTTGTTTGGGGATGAGTCAGAAGAAGCAGGTGGAGGAGACGACATGATTTTGATTTTGTTAGAGAGAGAAGAAAATAAAGGGCAATCGGGATTTTGAGTTGAGTAAGTTGAACAAGGTTCGACTGTTACTTTATGCACAATGGGTAATGATGGCCTATTTATAACTTGTGGCTGGGGAGATTACAACAGAAGTATATTAACTCAAGTAGGATATTAATCGATTAATGACTGTCAGTGATTGGTCATTGACTAGACAGTTACTTTCCCCCTAAAACTAGGCTAATTACTTGAGACGGGACTTCTTGGAACTGGTTTATTATTTAATTTGAACCATAAAAAGATAGAGTCCTGCTCATGTATGACTGTACTTGAATTAATACATGTATGGAGATAAGAACGTAC